>JAVQJD010048644.1:0-39844 GCA_036023655.1 Nannoperca australis
ATGTAATAATTTACATTACTTTAATGAAGTAATCAAAATAGTTACATTACTTATTACTTTTTAAACAGGGTAACTAGTAATCTGTAACCTATTACATTTCAAAAGTAACCTTCCCAACACTGCTCAAAACACACGTGCACACACACCTTTGGATTTCTATACGTGTGAAGCTCCTAAATTTAAAAATTCACTCTCTAGCCCCTATCTCTAACCTTAAAGCAATCATCCGACATTTTGGGAAATGTGCTTATTTGCTTTCTTGCAGAGAGTTAGACGAGATGATCAGTACCACTCTAATGTCTAAAATATACGCTAAATATGAAGGTGAAACCAGGGAACAGGCTTATGTGCTGGACTATTTATGAAGAAGTAACTAGTAGAGACTCAAGGAAGTTACTGCTCACAGGACAATTGTCGTTTTTACACTTTCTTCTTTTTTCCAGATCAAACAAACAAGAAATAACGTGTTATATAATGTTAGTGAGCTATTAGGTGTGGTAATTGAATTTTCTTACTTTTGGACAGAGCCAGGCTAGCTGAATCAGAATCAAAATCAGAAATCCTTTATTAGTCTCGCAGTGGAGCTGTTTCCCGGTGTTTCCAGTCTTTATACTAAACTAAGCTAGCCATTGGCTTGCTCTATATTTAATGAACAGATATGGGAGTGGTACCAATCTTCTCATGTAACTCTGCACAAGAACAAATCAAACCAAAATCTTAACATTTTATGTTAATCCCGAAAACCAAATCTTAACCGCGATACAGCCCTTTAATGAAATGTCCTCACATTCCATCTTTACTCTTAAGGACCACACAAAAAAATAAAATGAACTCAAATTGGTCCTCAAAACAGATACACAGACATAACCACACAACACACTTCAGTGTAGTTCTTGTTAGCACAGTAATATAATATATCATCATAAACAGCACTGTAGGGAACTATGACTGTTACAAGCATAAAAGACTGAAGAGGGATCGTTTCAAAGAGATAAACACATCAGCATTGTTCCTTTTTTTTTTAAAGAGCTATGGGGCTGCACATTTGTGACATAACATTTTAATGTCAGAGTGTTCTTCTCTTTTTTTGGGGCATGTGTAGAACATGCTGCTGATTGCATCACATAGATGACATGGAAGCTTCTAAATTTACTAACTTGGCCTCAATAAGAGTTTCCATGGGAACTAGTCAGACTGCTTGTGATGGCAAGGATGTTTGCCCAAAAGTAAAATCATTGATAATGTTATTATGTGGACCACTCGTGGTCTAGGCTGCGACCTATCTAAGCCCTATAAAGCCATAAGTGAATACTATTGAAGCTGCATGAATGCACTTTACAGATAACTACTGGTAATCTTCTAGTAAGACACTTTTTATCTCAAGGGTTTTGCATTTAATGCTGTTGTTCAGTTTGGCCCCTTATTAGTCATGATATGTTTAATTTGTCAGACTCTTGATAATCAGCGTGCCACCTGAAGAAACAAACATTTTTATATTCTGTGATATAAGTCTTAGAGATAGTTTTTCTGTGTGTTATGTCTTTCCTTTTGGGAAATGAATAGATAATGTGCTTTGAACAGAGACTGTACAAACAATTTCAATTTCAATTTGGGCATCAATATTTGTAAGTAGCTTTCTCATTTTCTTTCATAGACACTTCAGACCAACTTTACATTCATGTTGGGTCCCTTACATTAGATACACCACCTACAGTTTTTAAAGGATAATTATACATTTTGGCCCAATGCAATTCTGACTTGTATTTTCCCACTGTTGAAACTTTTTTTCCACTATATATTTCCACCTGGACAGTTACCCAGCTTTTATTTACACCTGAATGCAGATATGTTTGTGAAGTAAACAGAAACTGCTTTGCAACACACCCCTATCTTTTCAGTTTTTCACCGGTCTCTTTCTCCTGTCAGGTGGTAGCCTACCATTTCTGTCAGGCCGACAACACCTACACCTGCCTGGTGCCGGAGTTTGTGCATAGTGTTTCCGCCCTGTTGGCCAGAGCACCACAGCTCGCCCCCTACAGGGAGCTGCTGGTACAAGAGCCTCACCTGCAAAACACACTGAGCCTGAGATCCTGCGTTCAAGACCCCATCGCTGCCTTCCGAAAGGGTGTCCTAGAGCCCATTGCCAGCCTGCGAAAGGGTAATGAAGTCTACACACACACACACACACACACACACATACTTTAAGATAAATGTGATATTCAACTTTAAAGACCTTTTTAAATTTTAAAATAGTATCAGTTTTAAGGTGAAAAACTGTCCACTTCCCTCACCCTGCAATTAGAGAGCCTGCTGCCATCTCCTGTGTGAAATAGGGCATTAATGACTCTGTGATGGGGCCCATAGATTATTTTCCCTAGTTAAGGTCAATGATTTGTGAAACGGATGTTAGGTAATTTACATAAGTGTTTGTCCCCCTGAATCATCAGCATCCCACAAGATTTCAAGGTCACAAAATTCTCTAGAGAGGCTGCAAATGATATGGACGCCAGCTCAGTTTCTCATGATACAGTCAGCTAGATTGATGTGTTATTATGGCCAGACCCTCCACACTCTGAGCAGAGGAGTGTTTTGTCTACTTCATCACTATTAAGCAGGTTAGAAAAAAAAATGGAGAGCCCTTGTGCCTGAGTGTATGAGTCCTCACAGGCTTGCAGAGATGCATTGACAGCTTAGATGATGTGAAACATGATGGATATGTCCTTCTTCAAGCTAATAAACAACAATGGCCTCCAGTTGCTTTCAGCAGAATATAATCAATATCAGCAGTTGGTGTTTTTCTCAGCATATCCTGTGCTGGCAAACAAAGAAGCACCCATTTTTAGCCATGAAAGGCTTTTGTATAAAACTATCATACCATCTTTCTTTGTTTCCTTATTATGTGGTTTTTGCAGGGCTAATGTAATATAACAATAATAGTGTAATAACATTTGCTCTGTCTTTTGCTTTATGTGTATTCAGAGTGCAGGCTACCTGAAGAAGACTACATCATATTGATTGACAGTCTTAATGAGGCAGAATTCCATAAACCAGACTATGGAGACACCGTTGCCACTTTCATTACCAAAATAATCCCCAAATTTCCACTCTGGCTTAAGTTGGTGGTCACAGTCAGGACAGGCCTTGTGGTGAGTAAAGATATTAACTTTACAACATAACAGTGACCTCCAAACCACAGCAACACTCAGAGGGTTGGTACACACAAATTACAATTAATGTATTTGTCAATCATCTCTAGTGGTATCTAGTCACAAATCTAGCCGTCACCCCAATACAACTGAGGTGACGGGATTATTTTTGTATCATTTAAATAATAAATTCAACACCATAGTTTTCCCTGTACCTGAATGGGTTACCTCTAGGTGCTCTTGGAAAGATTTGCAAATGTAAAACCATCCATTGTAACCCCCCACCCACGACCCTGCAAGGAATAAGTAGGTAATAAATAATAGATAAATGGATGGATGGATAGATGGATGGATGGATGTGTATTTCCAGAAAAGAAATCTCCACATATGTCACTATAAACAATTTTCGTTGGAACTGCTTTCTACCAAAAAAAAGAAATTGTGCCTGTGATAACTGTTGACACTGACGTGTGTGGCTTGTGACACGTAACAAGGATGCTGTTTCTGGAACAAGATGTTGCTATTGAATTATTTTAATGTGATTTTTAAATGCCACAAATGAAATTCCATTAATCTCTGTTGCATCGGGATGTAGTCGATAATGATCACACTACATCCCACTTCTTATTGCCCTCCCAGCACCTAGCATAGCCTTTATGCCAGGTGAGCTCTAGATACTTTATGGGATGTAGACATAAATCTCAAAACCTGGGCAAAATGAACTCTCTAGATTGCTAGATACAGGTATGTAAAGTGAGAAAAAGGATTTAGCATTTTAGGTGAGCCATCCCTTTAAGTTTCACATTACCAAAATCACAGAGGTATTTCCAATATCCGTGTCTTTTGTCTTAGCTCCTGCACATGCAGTGTAGTTCAGTGTTGTGCTTTTAATGCCATGGTATAGACGTTGTGGCTTTTGGCACCGTCGTTCTCTCTGAGCCTGCTGTATTTTCTCAATCCGGTTGGTAATCCCACCAAACAGCAGACGCATCTGTCCAATGCCAAAGCCAAGCCTCCAAATGCTGCATGGATTACGCCCTGAATGGATGGTAATACTACTGGGAGTCTGCTGGAAGTCTGGAACTTGACTGCCAGCCAGCCGGTTACATAATTTGATTAGTGTTTCGGAATACACAAAACACATTAGGGGTATTTTTCTTCATGATACATTTGAAGTCAGCAAGTATTAAAATCCTGAAATATAAAGATGAAGAGCACAGTCATTATCCCACCCTCCCAGTATACCCGCTTCCTGATTGGATCATCATTCACCCTTTCCCTTTTTACCAGCCATATCACTGGAAGTACTCTTGTATAATAACCTGCATATTTCACAAACTGTTGAGAAAGGGTTAAGTGGAGCACAGACCACGACCACAAGTCAATTGCTTGTCGTTGAACTGAAATGTCATTCTTCGTTAATGAGCAACTGAGCTGCAATAACGATTTTTTTTATCAGTCATAGCTGGTTTTGGCCGGTGTTGAGCAGTTAAGGATGGCAAGAGAGGAGATGAAATGTGACTCTGAGAGATGCCTGTGAGCAATGTTGGAGCTTGAGTCATTGTCACACTATTTACTGTACTGTATCCCATGGCTCTGCGTGAGTCAGAGGCAGAAGCATCTGAGGAATGGGTCCTGATTTTGGTGCTTTTAATTTGTCCTTAACTAATGCACCAAAGACATGCTACCTACTGTTCTCTAAATATTGAGGTGTTTGTGCCTGTGCGTGGTATCTGTTTTCACCAATAACCACTCATAATGTATCTATTTTCTTCTCCTGCAGGATATCACAACTCTTCTTCCCTTCTCGGGCATCTCTCTGGACATCCTGCCAGACAGCAGTGATCTGGGAGCTGACCTGAGTGACTACATCCATCACCGGGTCAACAGCAGCAGCCAGGTTGCCGCTAACGTCACCACGCCAACAGGCTCGGCCCCCGATCAGCTGCTCCTCAGCAAGTTCAGCAGCCACCTGTCAACGCGGAGCCACGGCTCCATCCTCTACCTTCAGCTGACCTTGGATTTGTTCCACAAGGGCCACCTGGCTCTGAAAGGAGGAAACTACCTGGTGGTGCCTGTCTCCCTGTCAGAGGTCAGACATGTAGAGTATTGATTCAAGAACAAGCAAGGGGAATACCCCAGAGGTACTTGTGCAGTTGCCATGGTTGTCGATCAGCACAGCTACTTTAAAAACACTATGATTTGATTAAAGAAAATTATACTCATACTGAGACAGCTGTAACACCACATGTTGCGATTTAGAGTGCAGTTAAAATAGGTAACAAGCAAACAAGCACAGAGTTTAAACATTTAGCTAAAAGTAATGAAAATATACGGTTGAAATAGTAAATCAAGAGAATGAACAAAGGGTTAAAATAGTTAGCTACAAGGAATGCATATACCATTGAAATAATATTAGCTAAAAGTGGATAAATGGTTGAAATGGTAAGCTTAAAAAATAATGGATAAACTGTTGAATTGTAAGCTAAAATGATAATTTAAATAGATTTAAATTTAAATGATTTAAATAGACAGGTAAAAGTGACTGAAAAACAATTGAATTAGATAACGTTAGCTGAAGATTATGGATAAATGTTTGAAACATCCAGCACCTGCCACTCCAAGTAGTATATAAAAGGTTGTGAACCACAGATGTGCAGTAACATGTTTCATTAAGTTATCAGTTCACATACAATGATAACTACAGTGTTTAATCCTCTAGAGCTAAAAAGACACATTTTACCTTGAGTGTATTTTTGGACCTGCCCTCCTCCTCCTCATCTGGTCAAGTTCACAGTCTAACACTTAACACTTGTCAGTCATCCCGGTGAGCTGTCTGCCATGAAATGGCATCTCGCCTGGGGCCTGAAGCAATCAATGTCCATGAAATTTCCACACAGGGTACACAAGCAACAATCATTGTTCAGGCAAGAGAGAAAGTATACGCACGCTATTCAGATCAATAAAAGATCAAAATTAAAGGATCGAAGAATACAAAGTGCCCCAAATAGTCCACTGTGACTAAAGTAAATGACAGACACATTTAATGTTACATAACCATACGTGTAAAATAGGACAACAGATGAGCAAGTGTTAAAAATGTGATGATTCAATGATTGAAAAATGGATATTGATATGGAAAAGCATGCATAAAGGTGTGCTAAAGATGTGCAGGCCCAGGTATAGGAGAGTGACAGTACAATATGAATCATTTAGTAGAATTAACTAAAAATGTGTACTTGTATACTGCACATTTAACTTTGCTCGTTAAAAAGAAAATGTCTTTGTCGTTATTGCTAGAATTTAAGTGTATACCTTCAGAATGTTGCATAATATGAGCTTCCAACAAAGTTGTTAATACACATACGATACCTGAGTCAAAGATATGTGACATATCAGCGCAAGCTGACTAGCTTCTATTATTTCTCCTTTGCAGTGGATGAATTCATTAATCCAGATCGTGGTATATAATAACCACCCAACCATGACCACCCACGCACGAACATCTGACATACAGTATAAGACTTTTCCGACTTTACAACCTAATAAAGATAATAAACCTAATAAAGAATTTCCGGAGCTTGATTGGCAAAATGCAGCTCAAAACACACTGACCTTAGTTTGACTGACTTGTGTTAGGGTCCAGAAATGTTGCATGCAAGTTTTTTAATTTGTATAAAGAATAATTTTTTTTTATTGAGTAATTGTTCTTACCAATCTCACGAGTAGTCAGTTTATGAAAAATGTAAATCGCTTACAGCCTGACAACATCCTAATCAACATGTGCAAACTTGTGAATATCTGTTAGGTGTACCTGCTGATGTGTCGTGTGAGCTTTCCGGATAAAGAGCTCTTTGAACGGGTACTTCCGGTGCTAAATGTGGCACTGGCATCTCTGCACCCACTGACTGATGAGCAAATGTTCAGGGCACTGAATGCAGGCAGTGTGATGGGGGAGCTGGAGTGGAAGGACTTCCAGCAGAGATTAGACAGCCTGGCTGGGCTCATGGTAAGCCTCGCTCTTGATATGACTGCATGGAAGGGTTCATAATGATTCAAGCTTTTGTTTCAAAGGTTTGAATGTTGTGTTTGTTTTGCTATGAAGTGCATCATTTTCACCTAAACCTGGTGTTTAATTATTATTAAAACCAACACATTTTCAAAAACTTCTTAGCTTGCAAATGCTTATCTACATTTCCGATGTACAATTGGTGCTGTCATAGTCTCAAGCACTGAAAGTATAGCTGTTTTGTTCCTTTTAATAAAAAATCCATTGTGTTTGTAGGTGAGACGCAGGGATGGCACACGGATGCTATGTCATCCCTCCTTCAGAGAGTGGTTGGTTTGGAGAGCAGATGGAGAGAGCACAGACTTTCTCTGTGACCCAAGGTGAGACTTAAAGTCAAAGCTCATACAGCAGAAGCTTCGAAAGATGCATCTACTAGTCAATAAGAAAAAAAGGATGAAAAATGGAAATTCTTGTCAAAAAATCAATCTTTATTGGCGGGTTAGAACTTAAGCCATTTCTGATAGATAACCACCATACGTATGTCTACAGGAGTGGCCACGCTCTCCTGGCCTTCATGTTCTCCAGACAGGAGGGAAAGCTGAACCGGCAGCAGACAATGGAACTGGGACACCACATCCTCAAGGCTCACATATTCAAGGTAACGGGAACTGTGATACTATGTAAATAACTTATGTAGGTTTATGGCTGGAACTGATTGTACCTAAACCCTTCTGAAACTCCTTGATTCCCAAAGGCTTCACACAATCACAAGATCCTGCACTTTACTGTATTTTACCACATAGAAATAAAAAAATAAGAGTGAACCCCTGTCCCTACCATCACCCACACACATTAGCACTGCTCGTATATATAAACACCCACGGTACAGTGAATATTGCAGGGTTTGCATGCATGGCTCGCTCTCTGTACATACTGCTTTACTCCTGGGACACAATTCAAATTCTGCACCACAGATCTCATCTGTGCAAGCTTTATCTCTCTCTCTATCGCTCTGTGCCTATGTGTGTCTCTCTCACACACTCATAGGGACTTAGTAAGAAGACAGGTGTGTCCTCCAGCGTTCTCCAGGCCATATGGGTGAACTGCAGCACGGACAGTCTGTCCGCTGCATTGGCCTCCCTGAGGAACCTATATACACCAAACATCAAGGTGACATACATGTGCTCAACAGTAGAAAAACACTCATACAAACCAATATTCTTATATACAGAGATATACTATTCATCTTTTTCATCCTGCAGGTAAGTCGTCTGTTGATGCTAGGTGGAGCTAGTGTGACCTGGTGTACAGAGGTGATAGGACACGCCCCCATTCTGGCCGTCCACGCCCACTTGGGGCATGTGGAGATGGTGGCTCTGCTGCTTGAAATGGGCGCTTCTGAAGAAGGGACCACTGACAGCGGCATGACGCCCCTCTGTTTGGCCGCCGCTGCAGGACACACTGACATCGTCAGCCTGCTCTGCAAGAAAGGGGCCAAGGTCAGTGTCGTTTCTGTGCAAAGAGGAAAAGACTGAAATGTGGGTTTGGAGGGCGTAACCAGGATAATTACCATGAATAAATCCGATTTAAATCTGTGACAGAACACTCTGTCTCTCAGTACCTTTACACCAGTGATAGCCTGAACAGCCCTGGTTTTTACAGTCACCTCTGTTTCAGGGTCTATTCTGGGAGACAGATGACATAAACAGGCCTGATCTAGGCCAGCATATTACAGGCACCGGCCAGGAACAGTGTTGTAAGTCCTTCTGTGTACCCTGTTGTTCCAGGTGGGCCATGCTGATAAGAGTGGCCAGTGTGCGCTGGTCCATGCCGGGCTGAAGGGCCATGCAGAAATCATCAACATCTTGCTGGGCCAGGATTGGGGAGCAGAGATCCCCACTGACCCACAGCAGCACCACAGCAATGAGACTGTGACTGGGAAAACACAGGCAGCACAGCAGGCGGTTACAGCTGCAGCTAGTGTGGGACACACACAGGTACGTATCCGGTCAAGGTCCTAATGACAAAAACATTTTGAGCACTCTGCTGAAATGGATTTTAGAGCATGGTGCTTGTCCTTCATGATGTAGAGACGATTTCTTAGATTCATTTTGCTGTTTGCTCTGGTCAGTGGCAGTGTGTGCTTTGGTTTTTCTTTCTGCAAAGGGACTGTAAAATTGTGTTTTCCTGCAGGTGGTGAAGAGCTTGCTGGACTTGAAAGATGAACAGCTGGCAGTGCAGATGGACGCTCACGACTCTCTCTGGGGAGAAACGGGTGAATTTCTCCTATCAGTCAGATAAATTTAGCTTTCTCACCTCTTTCTGTCCATCAGTGTGGTTCTAGAGTCATGCTGAAGGGCTTTATCAGTGCATTTTAGGCACATTCTCGCTCTGTGCAATTAATATATATTAAACAGCTTATTTGCCTGTATATGATTACAGAATACTATATACCCACTTACTGGTTTCAGTATTAGGATTTTAGGATGCTCTGGTTTATATTAAATAGCTGATTCAATTGTAAATAGTTTTTTCTTTTTTGTCAGAAATGGCGCATCGCGTTTATCACACAGAATATCTTGTCCAGCCACATTTGTAGCATCTAAAAAGCAGCTGTTATTCAATTGTAATACTTTTACCTCTATCTCAGACGTGATAGTGCAGCTTGCAGAGTTCTGTTAGGTCCATTTCCTGAAAGCATGTCGGATGAAGCCTGCATCTCTGCCTACAGCACCATTAGAGTATAACTCTATTACACAGTCCCCTCCAGTGCTGATAGAAAAAGTGAGAGCATGAAATACCATCTGAAACATTCACCTCTGCATGTACAGTACTAGGGCTTTGTTTCTTGTTTGTTTCTTGTTAGTATCATTGGATTACAGTCCATTTGCACAGATGAAATGATGCATGTTAAAGTCTGATTACTTTACCACAGAGACAGTAGTGCATGCAGTGTATCAGAGCTTTTGAATATTCTCTTCTCACTGGTCCAGTATGCATATTAAAGCAGCTGCTTCACTAACACTGTTACTATTTTGTGCAGCTGCACAAAGTCACCTTAAACAAAGTCTACTAGACTTGTTTTTGGTTTGTCTTTTTCTTTGTCTCATATAGAACAATAACTTCTCTTTAAAGGCAGTATTATAGAATTGATTTGTTCACTGAAGCATGTGGTCACATGAAACATGATGTAATTTATCAAGGGCACTTAGAGGTTAGAGAATTACATCAATACCGTGCCTCTGTCCCCAGCTGCACAATTAGCTGAAGGACCCGCGTACTAAAAAAGGGCAAATGATCATTGTTTGTCAAAGTAACACTGGCTGGTTAAGGAGGGAGCAATGTATCTGTTGTGTCGAGTTATGGTTGTTTCCTTTTGTTGCTGAAGAGGAGGAATACGATAGAGTTAGTGCTGGTGTCTTTGAGCAATTTTAATCTCTAGTACCTAGATTTGTATTGAAACAGACAACATTAAAACTTTTCCTCAGCAAAATGTTATATGAAGAGCTACAACACCTGCGTTAGAATTAAATAGATTATGGAAATAACCAGCCTTGTTTTTCTCTCCGTTTCTCATTCTTGCTCCTACTTCTCTCCTAAATGTGTCAATTACATATTCTTCTCTGCGCCGTCGTCTCATCTACTATGCTGACCCCCTGTCAGTGCTGAGCGCGGCAGCAGGGAGAGGGAGGATGGAGATGTGTGTGTTCCTCCTGGAGCGAGGGCCAAGCCTGGAGATAGCCAACCGCAGGGGGATGGTCCCGCTGCTTAGTGCCACCAAACACGGACACACACAGGTGAGGAGGCACAGGATGTTCACAGGATGTTCAACCAGTTGTCTTTTTCCCCTCCATTTAAAAAAATAATAATTTGTTTCTCCTTTTCCCAGGTTGCAGAGTTGCTGCTGAAACAAGGTGCAGAAATCAACGTCAGCGACAAACTGGGTCGCACCGCACTGATGCTGGCTGCCTCTGAGGGCCACACGAGCACCGCTGAACTCCTGCTGTCAAAGGGTGAGAGTCCCCACCTTCCACACTAATATCTTTCTATATTTACTGAATGTATACAAACTGCAGGACCATTTTTGTGTTGTTTGTGGTCCCAGGTGCCTCTCTGTCCTCTGCTGATCAGGAGGGGCTGACTGCACTTAGCTGGGCCTGTCTGAAGGGCCAGAAAGGTGTGGTGCAGCTTCTGGTGGAGGCAGGCGCAGACCTGAACCAACCAGACAGACAGGGGCGGACTCCTCTTGACCTAGCTGCTCTCAACGGGGATGCAGATATGGTGGGTTTCATGCTGTTGTTTAGATGATGTTGATAATGAAAAAAAAAAATACAGGGCTGTTTTATTTCAAATACTACTTTTTATTTGTTTACACTCCTTACCAATAATGATGCATTTTCTTTTCTCCCTGTGGTTGGGATGCATTTTATAGACCTTGGTGGAGAAGGAGCAAAACATTATGATAATTGATTGATAACACATTTGAATATATTTTAGACAAATAAATCATAAGGGCAAATAAATCAAATTTGCATCTGCAACGCAGGACGTCACTTTGCAATCACAGTTCACGTGGAGTAAAAAAACTACAACCCAGCATTTTGATTTGATTTATCAGCAGGACAGTAATCAAAACTATCTGATGAGCCATTTCTTTCCAAAATCATCAGGGTGTAAAGGGGTAAGGCTGCTAATGTACTGAAGCACACAGTGTGCAAACAACCCAAAAAATCTCACAATGTTTTCAATGCGCACATTTTCTTTTTCCAATGTAAATATAATATGTTGTTATTACTTTATGTACGGCCAGGTGCATTGCCTGGTGGAACATGGAGCGGTGCTGGAGAGAGCCGACAACAACGGTGCCAGAGGTTCAGAGCGGACGGCTGGCTGCCAGAACCCGGCTCTGGTGTCCTCTGTGCTTAAAAAAGGATCCAAGATGGGTATAAACACCATACTTACCATAACAGCCCTGCAGAAGACCTCACCTCTAGGAATGTTATAAGACACAGTTGAACACAAAGTTATATATCTGTCCCAAATGATGATCCTAGTGTATTTGTATCATTAACCAATCAATTAAGACTCAGCTCACGCGGATAGATTTGAATGTATGTGCTATATGCTCTGCATTTCTATGACTTTTTACTTGCTCCATACAGTCTACTCTATTCTGTAGCACCTGCAGTTTTACATTCACTTCTCTAACTCCCTCTTTGACGCTCTCCCTCTCTCTCCATCCTCGCCTGCTCTCCTTCATCAACCGAAAGGCTACAGAACGGCTCCACATGATCGATCAGGTACGTGATTTATGTAAGACACAAAGTAAAAGAGACAAGGCAAGACAGATAATAGATAGATAAAAATTGTACCCCTCCATCAGGTCATGCTACATGGGCTATGGCTTCCTCCAAACCCGACATTCTCCTCATCCTGCTGCAGAAGCTGATGGAGGAAGGGAACATACTTTACAAGGTATGTTATGATGAATAATATAGAGTGTGTTGTGAGGATGTGGCACATCTTGCAGTCTTTTATTTGAATACACTTCAAACAGGGGGTTTTTGCGGATCAGCTGTCAAAAATATCCGTCCCTCCACCTTTTTCTGTGTGTTTCTCAGAAGGGACGTATGAAGGAGGCAGGCCAGCGATACCAGTATGCCCTGAGGAAGCTACCCCGTGAGGGGCAAGGAGAGGAGCTCAAAGGGCTCAAAGACCTGCGGGTCTCCCTCTATCTAAACCTCTCCCGCTGCCGCAGGAAAACCAATGTAAGGCTCACAGCTGTGTCAAACTACTCATGCACTATTTAACACAGGCAGGTTTATTAGATGCTGATGGGAAGGCAGGAGGGCTTGCAAGGCAAGGTAGATGGTTCCTTATGATATATTATTTATCGCTATCAACGTTAAATGATAATGTCAGCAGCGGTATAGCTCACTGTAAAAATATCTCTGCTTTTCAGATCTAATTTCATGTCTCCCTGGTAAGCAGAACAACCTGGAAGCAGGTGGTGACATAATGAATAACTGTGTGCTGTTAGTGTAGAGATAGATGTGTGTGGCCTGCAGCCAGGTTTGGAACCCACCCTGGCGATGACAGACGTCCTAACAGACTGTGTAAAAATGCCATCCTTAGGGTCACTGTGGCCGATGAATAATGGAGCAGATAATGTGATGTGATAAGGTCACTCTCTCTGGCAGACCCAGCACACTCTCTTTCTCTGTGTCTCAACAGGGGGTTATTTACAGTGGACGTGCGAGTGGGCTGGCTAAATCCACATATTATATCAGAATGCAGGCAGTAAGGGCCAGCAGAGAGACTACATGATACCATCATTAAACATTCAACAGCAACGTTCACAGTCTCACATTCAAGGCTGCCATTTTGACCTCACTCCCAAGGACAGAATCACAATGTGTTTGTGTCATTAAATATTCACCTGAGTGATGATGAGAGCAGAAAAAACCAGCTGCTCTCTGTCTGTTTCTCCTTGTCAATAAAAATGGTTGCAGCGTGAGTTCTGTTTCATTAAACCGGCTTTGATCTTCAGATCCATATAATGAAGATGCAAACACAGACATTATTTTTATTGGAAGTGGCTCAGATTATTTCTGCAAAACAAACATTTTCTAGTCTAGTCACTACAGTGGGTTTCTTTGTTACTGTGCTGTTTCAGATTTTTTAATTGAAATTGACATTTTAAATGCTTTTTCCTATCTGAAAACACAGGATTTTGGCATAGCTGAGGACTTTGCAACAAAAGCCCTGGAACTCAAACCCAGGTCTTATGAAGCGTATTATGCCAGAGCACGTGCCAAAAGGAGTAGCAGGTACAACCATATTAAATGATGTATATTATTTTAAAACTGTATCATTTTGTTAAACATACAGCCATTCTTGCAATTCACTGGGATGCTACGTCGCTGTGGCACTGTAAATGAAGTATTTTTTAAAGTTGCTTTGTTCGTTTTCTCTGTCCTCCCCAGGCAGTTTGCTGCAGCGCTGGCAGACCTCCACGAAGCCGCACGACTCTGCCCGTCCAACCGGGAGATACGGCGCCTGCTGGTGCGGGTAGAGGAGGAATGCAAACATCATCAGAAGGCATCCAGCAACAACACAGCACAGGGTTACAACAGGGACCCTCATACCCACCACCACCAAGCAGAAGAGGACACAGACGTCTATTCACAGGGAAGTCTAGAGAGGCAAATCCCAGCAGAGCAGACTGATGCAGAGAAGGAAGAAGAGAAGGAGGAAGGTGAGGAAGTGAGCCTGCAGTGTGGGAAAAGTCCAGAATTCTGGCCTCTGAATCCGTACGCTCCAAACAGGACTCTCCCTGGAGGTGTGGTGTTTGGTTTAGCAGATCAGTTGCCACGTTTCCCTCAAGAGGAATACGTGCAGAACCAACTGTTTGTGGACATGCCTGAGCCTGTTCCTGCGATCAACAGGCAGACCCAGAACCAGGGCAGCAGGACTCATCACCACTGCCACTCCCTCCAGTCAGGGAACAGAGTTGGGGGCAGGCCTCTCTCTCTCTGTGGCCCCTCCAGTCCTCTGCCAGGGAGACACATCTCCACCTCCCTGAGGCCTGCACCGGTGCTGGGTATTGACATCTGCCCTGGATCAGCCACTGAACACTCTGGACACAGCCCCACTGAGCATTATCACCCCATGTCCCCCAACAGCTCCTCCCCACCTGGGCCTCTTCAGATGTACCAGCCCCGCTCCTCCAGTTTTTCAAGGGGCTCTGACAGACTCTCCACCCACTCTGTGGCTCTGGATGGCCTGGCTCTTGCTCTGGGCTCTGGTATGGAGGTTAGGAGGGAGGGCGGTGGAGGAGGAGGCACAGCGGGCTCAAGGGGCTCCAGCTCCAGTCAGGCCTCCAGTGGGAACCTATCAGACGGCGGCAGGCAGCAGGTGCCGGAAGCTCCCTGCCCCATCAAGAGCAGCGGAAGCTTCAAGACAAAACCTGAGTTAAAGCCCCGGCCTTTCATGGGAGTAATGGACAAATCTGTGCGAGTCCAGGGCCAGCAGACCTCTGGCCTGACACGACAGGGGCAGGGAGGTGGAGGAGGAGGGGTGGAGAGTTTCAGTATGTCAGTAATGGAGTTTCAAGGGTTCAACAACGAGTTCAAACGCGCTTCATTCCAGGAGGCCAACAGCCAGCAGCAGGGTCGGGATTTCGGAGAGCGGCTCCACCAGCGGGAGGCCAGAGGCACGGCATCCTCCCAGCTACGCTTCCCTGATGGGAGGCACAGACAGGCGAGCCTAACGAGAGACAACCCGGCTCTGCATATGGCTCCCATCAAACCCAAACGCTCATTTATAGAGTCCAACGTCTGAATATAGTTTATCAAAGCACAGATACAGGCTGTTTTTAATCAACTATGTCTCACATAAGGTAGCAAGGGAGACTCGTTTGAGAGCAGCTCCCTTCCCTGAGTTTTGTAGAGTTATGCTGCTGCACTGCATTTACAATCTAGAACCAGTGTTCAACTCAGGCTACTATGCTTTTGCTTACATGTCTACAGCTACACTAGTGTATTCAAGAAAACCAGACATACCTTAAGTATTTCAAGCAGCTGTGTAGTATGTTAACTAAACTTAAATTTATTATTATCAAATATAGAAGTCAGAGAAAGCTTTGTGCACGATATAAAAAACCTCATGCTGTTAGTCGCAGGATATGACCATTTCTATTGTCAAGTGTCTTTTAAAAAACATTTATATTTGTACGGTGTACACTATATTTGCAGATTATATATTTCCCTGTAAGTGGTTATCTGTCAGCATTACAGGCTTCAAAAGAAATTACTTTGTGTACTTGAGATTCTTTTTCTTGGTACATTTGATAAAAATGGAACTGTACATGAAATTGTTGAAAACTTGTCATAATCTAATATTGAGAATTGATTGCTTCAATATCCACAGTATATGCTATTTATTTTTGCATAGCAGAGGACATATTCATATAAAGTGTTTATTGGTTTATTTGGACACGGAGAGAGAGCATTTACACGAGCAACAGGCAAGGATAACAAACCTTAAGATACTTCTTACATTGCTGTCCATAGTTGTCATATACCCCTTTCAGAGTCATACTATGGATTACAGAATGTTACCACATTATTATTGTGGTTTAATAAAATATTAATGGAGGACTACATTTCTACATCTACTTCTTTCACAGTATAATCCATAAAATGTTGCCTAAACTTCAGTGTGTATGGATGGATAAAATGTCTTACACAGAACAACCTAACTTATCAAAACTGACATTTAAACAAATCATCAGAATAAACTACTTGTATAAAAATGTGGAAATTGCAATTCTTGAATATTGCGGAAATGTCTTCATTTTTGTCATTCATTTGATTAACAGCTATATGTTAGCTTGTACAGCAAAGTCAATCCTGAACAAGTCGTTTAGGATGTAGGATGGTCAAGCACCATTCCCATAGGGTTTATAATTAGAAAGGTCCTGCAAAGATCAGACAATTAAAAAACACATGTAATGCTTACCAGCAGATAGTGCAAAAAATGTTTTTAGTAAGATAAACATCATTACTGATTTTCACAAAAGCTCCATTAAGCTGTATTTCTAGGGGTTGTTAGTATTGCCGATCCAACTGAGAATCAGCACTCCAATCTGTAGCTCTATGTAGCTTTCAGACACTCACAGCTCACTGCTTTTTGGTTATTCAGTCAATATAAAGTAATAAATAATATAAAATGCACACAACTCTGGGGGCCTCCTAGTCAAAGTTTTTTCTCATTATAAAGCACTTTGTTTAACTTTCTTCACAAGGATCGTTGAGATCAAAAAAGAATGTTTCAGCAAAATAGTTGTTGACCCGCAGTTGTTGTTTAAGGTGAACCTGATGAAGATTTAGTAATGAAAATGTGCACCTTCAAATGTTTGTTTACAGTGTTGCAGACATTTTGCATTATTTATCATACACATTATGTTTTCTGTGCGTTCTGAATAACTTTTTTATTCAGATTAACAAACCAGAAAACTGTCCAGTATCAGCAGAAAAAAAACCCTTGTGTTCTACCTGCTTTGTGCAAAATCACCTAAAGTTAAAGTAAATGCATGATTGGTGAAGAAAGTCTAACATTTAGCAAGCATTTGGCAAAGAGTACTAAGGTATTTTTCGGAGGAGTTGGCAGACCAAGCCTTCATGAAAGACTAGTGAATATTAAACCTGTAATAATATTTTTTGGCCACTTGAGGGCCGCGGAAACAAGTTGTGAACATAACGTTGACATATCATCACATTTTAAGTTGATAAGGCCAACTTGTTAGCAAACAGTTGCTTATTTACACATCCAGCAGTTACGTAGCAACATTATCATTCATCTGAAGTTGTGTTTCTGGCCACCTGGTGAATGTAAGTCCAATATTCACTCTTGTTAAGCTCTGTTTTTGGTTTCTACCAACTCCTGAGAGAAATATCTGGCTCTTTAGCTGCTAAATGCTCCACTATGTTCACCAGCTAGTGTTAAAGTGAACCACAACAGTAACAGCTAAAATGGCCTGAAACTCGCTATAACGCTTTGTTAGTATAAACATACTGATCATAGCTGATTATAACCTTTAACCCCCCGGGATGCCCATTTTGCACCAACATTTTGGCCATAAAAACTTAATAAGCTAAAATTATATTTATGTTGCTATGATGTTGTCTTTCTGCTCCTCAGCGGTAAAAAAATTGCAGCTTCACAAAGCTTGGAGATGCCTCAAATGAAACAAAATCAGACACAGCTGTACTTGCGGTGGCCCCCCTGTGAGCACTGTATTCAGATCTCCGTCTTCTTTAGGAAAATATTTGGGGCGATGTGGGTCAGAGGTCTTTCGGATGCTAGTGGCTGGTCTTCCAGCGGCCAATAGCCATCTTCAGGGTGTGGTTAGGGGTGAGCAGAGTGGTCAGTAAGGGGAGGTTGGTCATGGGGCTGGAGCGGTTCTTGGTGTTGATCCAGCTCTCGATGGCCTCTCTTTCATATGAGAATCCATCTGTTGGGAAATGTCCACGGTACGCTCAAATTACACAAGCACATCCATTTACACTGAAGAAACAAACGACTTTGGAGACTGTGTCTCATGAGCTGGCTCTCTAACTTATATGTGTGTCATTATATGTAAATTGTGTTAAGTGGAAAATGTCTGATCTTGACTTACCGGCAGCAATGACTGGTTCCCTCATTAGCTCTCTGGTGATTGGACAAAGGAACTCATCAGGAATGCCTGAACACACTGAATCACTCTTTAGCTCCTCCACCTTCCTCAGGAGTTTACTGCGCAGGCCTACTGACTCTACACACACACACACACACACACACACACACACACACACACACACACACAGGCACAAAACAAACTGAACTGACCAAAACATTAACATATACAATAATATTAATATCAAGGTTCTGAGCATTTGTTATTCCAGCGTTTACGCTTTTCACTCTCAGATGGCAAATGTGAGCGTGGGTGAGAGTGAACATGGTGGGAGACTGACTGTCCAAGTTAAATACTAAGCAGGCACTCAAGGGAATTTAATTTGAATATTGTTTTAGTAACATTGTTTAGAATGTTATTAAAGCATTTATTATTAAAGTAAAAAAAATGAATGATCTCAGAAAATAAAGAGCTAACTACAGCTGAACACAAAACACTTAGTAGACCCTCTTATAATCTTATGGGTACATTGTGTTGCATTTTGTTATGCTGCCACTTTAAAAGGAAAAGCACACGTATTGATTTCACTCCCATCTTTGAAAAATATGCCTGTTTCTTTCATTACAGGAGATAAAACATGTTGCTGCTCAATGCTGTTCTCTGAGTTAGTTCGGCTAAAAAAGGTGGGATTCATGCTACGTTGCTAAAAACAGAACAATGTGAACACAAGCTGTCACAGCACTGGAGCTGTGTAAACCGAGGAGTGATTGACAGCGACTGTGGGATGGAAATGACGGCATGGCAAAACAACAAACATTTGCTGACAACTACATGACGAAGACTGGCTTAGCTGGTAGACTGACATCAACAACATAACACTCCTACTTCAGCCTTGTGTGGTGGCAAATGTCGTGAAAAAAAGAGGCTAGAAATATAAAATCTGATAAACCGAACCACCCCACCCAACCCACAAAAAAAAAGAAGTAAAAGAAAAAAATGTTTAGACAGACTTGGAAATAGCTAAAAAGGCCTGATGATATAGAAGAAATCCAATTCATACCTTATGGGAAATACTGTTTTGGGGATTGGGTTATGTAACTGATGAAGTGCTCCAGATTACAGAACTACTGAAGCCCCAAAGTTGAGTACTTTTGCTGTGCAGCCTAATATTATATAATCTTGCTGAGTAAAAGTCCCTTATCATTCATTCATACGCAATTACTTTAATGTAAAGTGTCACCTTTTATTCCTGTAAATAGGTCCAAAATATCCTAATCCATACATGTCTGTGTTCATTTCTACAAAAGTCCAGGTGTGTAATACCCATAAAACTGGGTTTATATTCTCACTTATCAGACAAAAGCAAGTATTATGGCTGTGAGTATTGCATTGCACTCGCTGAGCAGTGACGTTTGTCTTCCTCACCTATGTGCAGCTCTGACGCCAGCGTTTCCTTGGTGAGACTGAGCAGCTCAGTCCCATCTATGTTGTTTGCCGTGAATTTGTCCACCAATCCCCCGAGGCCTTCCTCCACCAGCCACGCTGACACGTCCTCCTCTGACCAATCGCAGACCAGCAGCTTCGATCGGCCGGCTGAAGTTCTCCCTGAAAGGGGGAATCAAAGTAAGACGGTCAGTCCTCGACAGCTGCAGCACCTTTTGGAAAATGGCCAAATATTCTCCATGCAAGACTGTCCTGGAATCCTGCTGACTAATTATTGATTAGGCAGCTGCGGCTAGCACGGCTTGTATTGTAATATAAATAAATGTCTGGAGGTTTCATTGACAATTTTATTGACACATGATGAAAATAAAAGGTGAGACAGAAGCAGACAGAAATTGTAGACCAAACACATTCCTAATTATGACAAAATGACTTTAGTTGTTTGTGAACATATTGTGTGAGGAGTGGTGTCTCATTCACTGATTTTTACAGGCACACTAGTGTAATATACTAAAACTAGAAAGGCATATTTTCTTCTTTCCTACCTTCACTTGATGTCAGAGCAGACTTCTCTGAAACACACACACAAAAAACAAATAAGCAACTGCAAACATGAGCAGTGCAATGTAATCTTTGAGCAAACTTGCAACACTTGAGACTGAAGAGTGATTAAGGAATAGAGAGCCCTCTTGTACACAACACCTGTGTCCTTCAGCAGAAGATCAAACTAGTCTAACACGACATCTCAGTGCACAGGAGAAATAAAAGCTTCTATTACTGAGGTGCAACTCTTCCAATAAGCCTGCTAAAGATTTAACCGACTTCAAATGAAATAGCGGAAAATATAAATATCTTCATGTGTCACACAGTGTGACTTCCCGCCTTTCCATTGGACACAAGGTGCAGTAAAGGAGGCAGACACAAAAACAGATTACAAGTAATGTAAATAAGTAATGAAATCAATCATAAAAATATAGATGCTACTCTACTGGAGTGATGTGTGTGTGTGTGTGTGTGTGTGTGTGTGTGCGTGTGTGCGTGTGTTTCCCACCATGTCCACTGCATCCATCCTCCAGCCTCCAGATGTTTACAGTCTTATCCATGGATCCTGTAGCAATTAGTGGTGAGGTTGGAGAGAAGGAACATGCCGTCACGTACCTGCAACAGAGGACAGTAGTCACCTGGATGCTGGTTCTGTTAACACTGAGGTGTAAGGACAGTTCTTTTAAAAAGCACATAATAGCACAAGACTCTTAAACAGGTCCTTTCAAATCCCTCAGAAACTGAAGCCAAAAGCCCCAAATCTTATTCCTGAGCTTCGTAGCAGCTGTATGGGCCCTGCTTGAAGACGTGAGGCTGCAGTTCAGCTCTCACAGGGTTAAAAGGTGGACGCCACGGTTCTACAACAGAAGGCTTGCCACGCCAAAGGCTGCATCTAAATAAGGTTGAGATTTTCAGTACATTCAAGAAAGTCAAGGCAACGTTAACAAGGACGATCTCTCTACAACCTCAGCTAGGTACGCTAGCAAAAGCTAGTTGGCTTCAAACAATCTCTCTAAAAACCTCCAACAAGAATATAGTGAAAGGCATGCACCAACCCGACGTCAAGATGCTCTCCCACTGTTATATTATCAGTTTGTTGAAAGTCAAATATGTTTCCTTGGAGGCATTTTGTCAAGTGTAGTGATTTACTTTCTCGCCATTATTCACTTTCTCTCAACTTGCCTCGTCTACTTCCACTTCAGTGATTTGCTCCAATGAAAGGAAGTGAGCTTTCTGCCTTTCAATCACAGGTGGCTTTATGGTCTTATAAATAGCTTGTAAGTGTAATCATTCAGCTGTGGCTTATATGTGCGTGTATTTGTAGGGGGAAAGACGGAGTGATAGAAGTACTACCTTTTAAAAAAAATGTTAAAGGGATGTTTTGTGACCATGCTGGGTTATAATTTATTTTAAAAGGTACTGTCTGTGGTGTCTCTGCCTTCCCTACAGGTTGTTGTGAATGACATTTATTGCTTTAAGTTTTGTATAACTACTATATATATATATATGTGACGTCTCATCATATTTGTCCAGTGGAATAAAAAAAAAAAAAAAAATAGGTCCAGAAATGCCAAAAATGTCTAATTGCAAAGCATCTGGCAGCGAATTTTCCCCAAGAATATGTTTGTTAAAGAGAAACTTGTGCATGTCTGTAAGAAGACAAGAGTTACCACCAGTTGCCAGAGAAACTGTGTGAAAGAACTCTTTTAGGAATTCCGCACAAACAACAAGTTTGTAAGTGGTGGCGTATAAACAGGGGTGAGAAATATGGATATTAACATTAATATTCCCATAATTATCACAGCATTACCCTTTAATTTACTGTGTAATCACATAGAGACAACTTAAACTGCTGCTCATCCCATGTTTTTCAAATGTTTTACCAGAAAAACACATTTGTAATTTTGATCAAATATACTGTATGTTTTCAGTCAAGATCTCACACTGTCAGCACTTTTAAAAGGAAAATAAAGACCTATCTTTTAAATCTGGCTTTTAATTTGGAGTAATGTTATAGCCTTAGTTCTGAAATTCTTATATTAATTTTATGCCTGGCGTTTATTTTTTATTTCATTTATTTTCAACATTGTACTACTGTCGAAATGTTCAATCCGGCAAAAGAAATGCATCTATTTTTGTTTTGGTTTTTTGTCTGTGCTGTTTTACTCTCGCTTTGTGAAGCACTTTGGACTCCACGTGTGTTTTCTATATAAATAAAGCTTTTATTCACATTTCGAGCAAGATAAGAGAGAAATGAATTAAAAAGCATGCTTATATTCAATGAGAAAGTCCAGTAAACAAAACTTCAACACATAAAAATAAGTGAGAATTTACCTTTCGTGCTGGTTCAGTGTGTAAAGCAAAACGCCATTTATCTGAAAACAGACAAAGGTGTAACGTAAGACTAAATAAGAACATTACATTATGTTATAAATAGGGCAGTATATAACTTAAATCTATGGTCAAATCTTTTAAGTAAATCAGTAACAAGCCGACATACTTACAGCATCATAGAGTGTAACAGTTTTGTCCACAGAGCTGACGAAAAAAAAAAAAATACAATTACATGAGCAATATTTGAAATAAACTATTTGGTACAGCATGTGCAGAGCCACGTTCACTGGTTGAGGAATAAAGCAGCCCATTTTTCCCTCCAGTGGTTCCACTGAAGTACTGCACTCTCATAGTTGTGTGGCCTACTTGTAAGTCCAGGTAAACAATCTATATTTCACATCAATCTATTGATTCTTAATCAAGACATGATACTGATGTATTTAAGATCAAGAGATCTGTGTAAAATATAGATTTAGCTTATGGCGCGCAACTCTGCAAATGTTCTTTTTTTTCTCTTGCTTTTTGCATTTGTTAGCCCATGAAATATAATGTTAATGTATAGAATTGACATGATTGCTGAGTGTTTCTCAAAGTGTACCAAAATAGATTTGGGATTTTTTCTTACATCCCAGGCAGCCATTGGTTAAAAATGTGTTTGAAACTTAATTGAAATAGACACAACGTATGCACACAGTGAACGTCTGCTTTGTTCTTCCTGCCGTGTGTTATTATGATGTGATAATGCAGTTGTGAGCAGAGACTGTTTTGAAAACTCTTCAATGCTGTTGGTGCAAACAGAAATCTTTGCTATATTTTCTGACCAGCTGCAAGGACATTCATTGGCCAGTGAGAGCTCAGAGAGTGTTGCATATGTCCAACCGCAAGAGTCACAAACTCACTCTTTAAGACAACATTTCCATACAATATTAACACAGCTTGGACAAAAAAAAGAAAACCAGACGAGTTGATTTTCACACTGCACTGGCACGGACAGAAAATGCTGGCTGCCTGGAAAGTGAGAAATCCGTCTAAAAACATAAACATAAGATTCTAGAAAATGTACTGTATAAATTACATCTTAAAGATCCTACCCAGACACAAGCAGCTGCCCATCTGAGGAGTACGCACAGGAGAGGACCGGAGCCGACTGTCCAGTTAATGTGTGCAGGAGCTGCAGCTTATAGGCTACAAGAGAGAAACCACTGCAGTCATACACTCAAATGAGCCAAAACCTTCCAACTAACTGATGTCAAACTGACGAGTAAGCCATACTACAGGTTGGGCTTCTTTATGATGACAAAAAGAGAGAAAGAAACAAAGAAAGAAGGGGAGCTGTTGAACACAGAGAAGTGAGAAAAGGCCTTGGCAGCTACCAGCACAGCAAAGATACGTCACTCTACCTCCAGAGCCGAACTTGTTAATGGTCCAGATCTTGAGGAGACTGTCTTGCCCACAGGATGCAAGACGGAACTGCACGACTTGACCACCTCAAAGACCAAAACAAAGGGGGAGAAATACAATAGTTAATCTCACACCATCGGCCTTGATGTAAGGCGGTCAGCAGATGTGCATTGGCCCCAAAAGTGAAATTCGACGAAGGCCAAACAGATCAGCTGTGCTTCACCGCTCTGACATGATTTTGACAGAACTTAGAGAATGGTGGATGTCATTAGGGGACTGTGCTGTCCGGGCTCCTCGGCTGTGGAACTACCTGCCTTTTTCTTCTTTTAAAGACTTCTTCTATTGAAAGGCTTTCTTATATTTTTGTTACACTGCAGTTTCATATATAGTTTACCTTTATTTTTCTTAATAATAGCTTTATTAATAGTATATTCCTACTAAGTAATATGCAACGTTAATGTATCTTTTATTTACTGTTGCTCTAATTGTATATAATTATAGGTTTCATTGTTCAACTGTAAAATATCCTGCCTCTGTACATATCTATGTCAAACCTTTTAATAATCAGATTTCAGAGAATCTTTCCAAAAATGTTTATGGCACAAGGTTATGTGAAACATAAGTAGTGGCCAGTATATCATTTGGATTTTATTTCTTTTATTTCTATTTCTACTTTCCACTGCTGCCAGAAACACCATCTTCTCACCACTGAGGATGCTGGGAGCGAAGGCGCAGCAGGTGACCCCCAGGTCGTGGGCATTTTTCTCCGCATGGAGCTGGTTCATGTCCAGGTCCCACAGACGCAGGTCTCCATAGGTGGAGCCGGTCATAAACACCTGACTGCAGGGGCTGAAGGAGCAGGCCACCATTGTGTTGTCGCCCTCCGCTCCGGTCCTTCACAAACACAACCAACAGCAGGCGCATCAACAGGCACATCTTGTTCAGTTTAATTCAACTTTATTGCCATTGTTCAAGTATAGTAACGCGTGGAGAGGAGGGTTGTTGCCAGAGGATTTCAACTCCTTTTGTCAAGATGTCAGAGAGACTTGTGCTGTACTGTATATCTGTATAAATGCCTAATTCTTTTCATTATCACTTCATCATCAATCATTTAGCCTATAAAATGTCAAAGCATAGGGAACTAGAAACCAAACTTATGCCAAGATTTTTGCAAAATGTATTTTCATTTCAGCTCTATACAGATGTAAGCTAGGAACTTTACCTGCGCAGCTGTTTGGAGGGGAAGTCCCACAGAGCCAAAGTGCCATCAGATGCACCAGTGACCAGGTGGGCAGAGTCAGGAGAGAGAGCGCAGATCCTCACGGGGCTGCGACCCGGATGCTCCAGGACGGCCTCGATCTCACCCGTGTCCATGGACCAGACCAGCGCGGTCGCATCGGTCGAACATGAGGCGAGGAACTGTCCGCAGGTGCTGAAGCAGCAGCAGTGGACGCTGTAGCCATGTCCTGACAGCGGGGAGAAGGGCAGCTCTGAGAAGTCACGGGTGTTGTATACCCTGAGAGTTTTGTCCCCGGAACATGTCGCTAACAGCTTTGCAGAGAAGGCGCACCAGTTGACATCGTCTCTGTGGTCTTGTAAAGTGCAAATCAGAGACGTCATTTGGAGAGCCGGTCCTAAAGTTCACAATGACGAGGGAATGATGAGAAGAGGCAAAATGGTTCACATGGACATAATATAGAAATATATTGCGTCACTCCCCCCCCGTTGTTTCCTCAACGAGAGCTGTTTTTTTCTTTTGGGGAAAGTCCTTAAGAGGAAGTCCAACTCTAGAGACAAGTCTTTCAGGTCTGAATACTGATCATTCACCGTACAGAGCATTAGAGCTGAAACAAAGAGTTGGTTAATCGATTTGTTAATTGACAGAACATTTAGCAACAACAAGCAAATCAAGCAAAAATGTCAAACATTTGCACGTTCCGGAATTTGCTCCTTTTCTTTAGATCATTATAAAATGAATAGATTTGGTTTAGTCCCGGGTCAATGCGTTTCTCAGAAACTCTCCAGAATTCTTAGAAATGTCTTCTTCTCCTTTCTCCAAGCTGTGCTAAGAGTGTTACACAAGGTTGAGACCACATCCCTATCCAAAGTGAAGTACTATGTACGCAGTTCTGAATAAGCCAAAGGGTGAATGATAAACAGAATGAAAACACACAAAGAATAAAGATAAGAAAAACAACGTGCGAGGAACCAAGAGGCAGTTTATGATGAATTACAATTAAGAGAACTTCTTGTACATGGGATGCATGAAATAAGAGATCTTTTACTTTACTATTGTTCAGGGATGTTAGCAGGTTAGAAATGGAAAAAGGTTCTCTTTATTGTTGTAGTCTCAAGTCTACAACCTTAGTGACCCTGGGCCCTTGTCCTGCATGCTTTAGACCTTTAGCTCCAATGCAGCCGATTTAAACGATAAGACAAGCAGCTTCAGGAGTTCATTCATCATTTGAATTGGCTGTGTGGGAGCAGGGAGAGCTCCAAACCACGCAGGACAACTGGTACTCAGGGAGAGATTTGGCAAAATGCGTCTAACAATCAGTTTGTGCAGCACTTCAAACTTTACGAATGGCTCGTCCAAGTTCAACAGCAGAAAAACCAACAAGGGAAGTCCAAACATTTTTTCTCTCCTGTGGATGTTTTTTTTATCATCATCATGACACATCACTTCACAAACAGACCAAAACCAATCCGCAGACAAACAACAGAAAAGTCGTTAGGAATACAGTGTCTGTAGTTACTGTAGCTAAGACTAGAGCTAACGGTGTGGGAGAGCAACTGTCAACTTCCTTCATGTTATAATGTCAAACATTATTCACCAGCGGGGAGGAAACTATGGAAAAACACCCCAGCAAGCAAACTCAGACGGTAAACCAAATGAAATGGAACTGTAATGTTCTCTACATCTAACTGTTGTACCTTTCTCCGTCGTGTTGTCCGTTCAGTTGAATGTTGTTTACTTCCTCATCGAACAGCTGACGCTGACGTACAGCGGGTTACGTCACTATGTGTAACCGGTGCTTCTGCAGCTGAAGGGCTCTTTGCATTGATATGCAAAACCTTCTGTCTAGAAAAACAGGTCAAATGGTCATGCTTTATGGTAGTAACATTTGTATGTTTTTTTAAATTAACTAAATGGACAGGAATGTTAGCTTTTTAGTCCAAATGTTGATCATTTTTGGCAAATTCTATATACATAAAATTAAATAGACCAATAGAAATATACTTCAAATCTAATGGACATGAACCTCTATTCCAAATCTCTAGTCAAGCTGAAAAATAGAAAAGCAGCAAAGACCCAAACACTATTTGAAACATATTATATTATGCACTGATGTTACTAAATTACTAATCCCTTTATTATTTCTTCCCTCCTCCTACATATTATTTTGTTTTTAAAGAGTGTTAAAAGCTTCTTGTACAATTCTTTAACTGAATGTTTAACTTATTGGTTTATGTCATAACTGAATTCTCTGGCTCTTTGTTGACTCTTTTTGTTCTTTAAACTTGTTTATATGCTTCTGCCATTTTGGAGCATGTGTAATAGTTTGTACTTGCACTCATAAAAAGTGATTTGTGTTAACACTGTGGTTATCTACAATTCCTCACTGTGCATGTTAAGCATTATTTGCATGACTATGCTTGACCCATTGATTAAGAACCTGTTGTCCTCCAGATGAATTCACAGATGCAGTTTTGTCGTTCTATTTCAACGTATGTCCACGTGAGGCACTCGTGTATCTACCCATTGTGTGATGGTCTACCTGCGAGTCCTCCATGTGAACATTTCACACGGTCAAAACAACGTGGTGGAAAGTCATTCACTTTAATAGCTTTATTTTTTTAATTTGCATAATTTCTGTGCATTTTTGTCAGATTTAAATGGTTTCTATGTTTGTGATTTTGGCACCTGTCTTAGTTATTTGATAGTAAAGTACTGGATAAACGTTCTATGAACCTTTGACCGTAAAGCTTGAAAAAGCAAGCCCTTATACAATAGTCTACACATTACAATTGAGCTCATAATCACACTGTGGTCATAAATGCATACATGAATTCTAATTTGAGAGAATTAAAGGGATTAACTCACATTTGATCAAAAGCAGTTCTGTCGGATGAAGCACTGTTTTGTACACCAGTCAGTCCTAAAGTAAAATATGGAACCTAATCCAAGATTAAATGTACATTGAAGAACCTTGATTATCGTCTTCTGTGAATGTAATGTTTTTTAATATTTGTATCTTTTGTGATGTTACAAACAGAACTGCTGTGATGCGACTTGATCCGACATTCAAGTATTTTTATCATCATCATCATCATCATCATTGAAATAAAACAAGTTTAAGACATTTACGTTGAAAAACATCCTTTTAATAGGTCCGTGCCACACACTAGTGAAAAATAAAGCTCCTACAAAAGAATGATACTTTTATTCCACAATATCTTAAATAAAGTAACTTCAAGTACTCTTGACTTGGGTACAAAAAAATCTAGCTGCCTCCATCAGGCCACAACACACAGCAAGGTTCAACACAGTGGTTACAAATGGCCTTAGGTCCTCTGTATTGTGGCAGATTACGAGGAAATGCATCATGGAAGCATAACTGAATGCTTGTTGTTCCTTTTTTTTTTCTTCTGCTATGGTGAGGAATGATTTCTGTGTCACTGTCCAACTTTGGAGGCCTTGTTGGATTGAAATCATATTTAAAAAATAAGGTCATCATAAGAATGAAAACTAAAAACAATAACATCCCCTACATGCCCCTGTTGGAAGGGTAGGCACTACCAAGATTAAGGATACCACAGTGTTTGCAGAGGATATGTATATACTGTACAAACAATATTTATGATAATGTTTTCATCACGTTCACTAAAATAGAATGCTACAATCATTCTAAGGCATAAACAATATCTTAATATTCTTAAACAATTTTTACACATCGTTCCAAACAAGACATAATATTGACATTAATAAACAGTATATACACATGAATCACCATTGTCTTAACTGTTCCTCTGCTGTTCCTGTAAATAAATGCAGTTTTACAGTTTGAACAAATGGATACAGTCCTCTGATGCTCCAAAGCACTGAACAGTGTAAACAGTTTTTTTTTCTTGGCTTTGTTTGATATTTGGGAGAAGAATTATAACACAAAGACACATTCCTTTTTTTTCTCTTTTTTTTTTAAATTCAAAGCAGTTCAGCTGATTCTTCCTTTTCATAGAAAATGAAGTGGACCTTGATTCATAAATAATTATTACAAAATTAAATACATTCACTATAATACGATTAAATAACAAAAGACTATTTACAAGTAGTGGAAAGTATTCTAGCGCAGACACATCAGTGACAGTTGAGGATTAATTCAGTGCAGTGTTCTGAGACAGGGAATGGTATTGCACTACGACACCCCATTTCTCTGGGACTCTTTGGGGCTTTTATCCCTGTTGTAATAAAATCCAGCGCACCTCATGTTACGACTTTTTTTTTTCTCAAGGTGACATCTCTCTTAAGCACACCATGGGTTCCTTAATAAGGATTTGACTTCTTCCATCCTGCAAAGCCACATTCTCCATCAGAAAAAAAACAGAATCAAAATAAAACGTGTTGCTCCGTTATGAAAAGTTGAATGTGTTTATGCGGAGAATCTGAACAGACTTTTAGTTTGTTTGTTTCAGAAGCTCAGTCCAGCGCTTCTCAAAGAACTTCCTCATGTTATGACCAGCCCGACCAATGTCTGAATTGTCTTCATTGAATTTTTCGCAGTTATCAAAGACCAAGTTGACATCAATGATGAAAGTCTCCAGGTTTTGATACCTGAAATAAATAAAAAAGTCTTAAAGTGAGAAAGCACAACTTCCACACAGCTGATGCATCACATACTGTGGTGTAACTACTCTGACTTTTAAATTCTGCGCTAAGGCCCCAAAGGCTTTCAGTAGCAAAAGAACAAACAGAAGTGATGGGGACTTACTGGCTGCTCACAAGCTTCTCACGTATGGTGGAGAAGTCCATCGGTTTCTTGATGACCTTCCTGTAGCCAGGGACCGATTTGAGGTTGACGGGTGTGAGAAAAGGCCATGCATCCTGATGCCGCTCCAACTCAGCAAGGAGTACCCTGTTGGACACACAAATACATACACACACACACACACACACACACACACACACACACACACACACACACCATTAGCATTGAGAAGCTGTCTTTTGCTACAATCAATATTTCTATATCAACAATGTATCAAATACATGTCGCTTGTAGTGACAGACATCAACCGACTCTGCAGTTCCCCTCAGCTCTACAGAGCATTAGCAGCGTCTTTCAGCTCATTATTTTGGTTTTACAGGCCACAACTTTACTGTTTTGGTTCACATTTTTGGGCAGCTGTTTTGAGCAAAACAAAACACTGTACACCTACCTATCTGTTTACCACCAAACAGCAGACAAACAAAGCTGGTGAACTGAAGAGCTAAAGATATTTCCCTAGAAACCAAAAACTCAGCAAAAAGAACATTTCATTTATATTTATCAGGTGGACACCAGATAGTGTTGCTAAGTGTCCACTGGATGGTTTGCTCAACATGTCCACTTAAAAAATGATAATAATGTCAGTTTTGTGTTTACAGGTTGTTTCTGCTGCCCCCAAGTGGCCAAAGAAAATCTGTTAGAGTTTAGAGTTTTTATTTGATGTAAGGCCTTCTGGTGATGTCTTCTGGTATTTAAATGAGCTAATACCAACCAATACTAGCCAAAAAAAACAGGCTTGCTTTGTGCTGAAAAATATCACTGATGAGAAAATGTTTTATTGTTGGTAGAAAAGGCAAGAAAAGGTTTGTCACATACTGATAAAGTGAAAACACACCAGCTCCCTGCAGCTTCTTCAGTCAGTGTTACAGTAAATGGCAGCTACTGTACAAGTGTTTAGAAGAGGGTGATAAATAAATGAAGAATTCAACAGGAAGACAAGTATGAGCAAGCCAGGCGCACATACCTGCATAATCCCAGGTCCCTGTTGTTGTCTCTAGCTGTCTTGGCTCGCTTCACACACACCGGGCTCTCCTGATTGGCTGCGGGCAGAGCAGGCGAGCTCTCCTCGGTTTTCCTCTTCCTGTTTGTGTCTTTTGCTCCTTTCTTGGGTGTGCTGCTGGCGCTGGCCGGGTCGTCCTCCGACACCTCCCCGTTACCTGCCTGCTTCCCGTTCTTCTTCGCCTCTCCACCTTTCTTAACCCCTCCTCCACTGGATGCTACTTGTTTGCTTGGAGGTTTTTTGCTTTTGGGAGATGGACCACTTGCCTGCACAGAGTAAACAATTGCATTCTCTGAGATCTGGTAAAATTAAAACAATATTCTACAATATAGTGTCAACTTAAGATCAATTTATCATACTAATATTGGCCTTTTCTACACAATTAGTTCAATTTGTCATATCTTACACCACTAATATTATTTAGTTACTTCCCTGACCACATCTACATACAAACCATTCTGTAAAACTTGAAAACTAAATCTGTTGCTTACTATGGGATGAGATCGCTGCAAAAAAAAGTTTTGCAAGGTCGAAAATACGTTTTGAATGTCTGAAATAAGTTTTGCAAGGTTGAATTTTTTTTGGGAATGTCTGAAAAAAGTTTTCACGCGATTTAGGATGCGTGGTTACATGTATACATGATACATGTATCTGCTGAGCAAATAATGCTAGATACATGTATCTAGCATACTTGGCACAGATACTACAGCACAGAGAGCCGTGCATCCTAAATCGCGTAAGTCATTGGCGGAGCAGTCAGTCAATCCCACCAACCTGGCAAATACAACATGTGATTGGACCGTACGTTGGCAGAGAGCAACAATAGGTTAAGAGCAACATGCTCCCGCCTCCTTTTTTTTCCTTTCTTTTTTTTTCTCGGAGTTTTGAAGACAGAGTTGCGGAGTTTCAAACCTGAGCTGTGTGAAAACACTGCCAGGAATCACATGACTCGCAGCTGTGGGGACGAATCTCTGCAAAGTGGGTGTTGTTAACTACACTCTGGAAAATCAGTCTGCAGTATGAGTGAAAATATAAAGATTCGCCCTTTCAAACCTCAAGTTTCAACATTTCAAAACTTTTTTTCAGAGATACGAACTTCAGTTTTCAAACCTGGAATACAAACCGGCCCAGTGGTAGAACAGTGCCAGGTTTGAAACTCTGAAAACGTGTTGGCGAAACTCCGTAAAAGAGTGTTGCATTTGTAACCTTGCAAAACTTTTTTTGCGGTTTTGAATCGTGGCAGCGATCTCATCCCATAGTTTTCAGCTTCCCAGAATTTTATTAGTATGCATATGAATTTTATTGTTACTTTATAGGATAAAGGCCAAATCCATGCCACAGACAATAAAAGTTGAGAGGAAACGTAATAAAACTGTATGTATGGGGAAATGAATATTAATGTTTTAGCAAGGCAAGGGGCATCCTGGCAGCCTGTTAGTTAAGAGGCATGAAGAATACTGTGATGGCAACGACCCCATTTGTTGTACGTCTCTCACCTCTCCACTGTCTTTTAAATAAAGGTGTAAAAAGACTCAAATAAATTCTAATTATTTGAAAGTATGAAAATGGTGCAAAATATCTGATTTGGCTGTTAAATAAAATACAAAATCTGTAGCCTATATGGTGTGGATATTTTCCTAAACGTCTAAATTACAGTGGAAGGTATGAATCAATTGAATGCATCATAAATGTCTCTGATACCTTGGATATGCAGGCTGGGCAGTACCAGTCTCCCTCTGGAATACTGGTGATCTTGGGTTTGTGACAGTAGGTGTGGCAGCCTTTGTCACAGCCATCACACAGCAGGAGGAGGTCCTCGTTATCCCCCTTCCTGCACATCTGACAGTACTGAAAAAAATCAAAACAAGTGCATTTATCAAAAACAAGCGTTTAACTTCCTGAATACTTTTTAATCAGTGGGGTGGAAATATGCTGTGATTCTATTTCATATTCTGCTCACCACTTTCATGATGGACCTCTCCCAGGCGATAGACTTCTGCAGTTGCTGGATACACATGGACAGCTGGGCAGCACTACGCACTTCAGTCAGGGCCTTTCTCCACACCTTCATACCATGGGCCACCTCCTCCTCAATTCTGGGAGAAGATAATGAGGAAAGGTGGGAAAGTGGTGAAAAACTAAAATGCTATGTTATTCACATTGTGCATTTTTACACACACACACACACACACACACACCAAGCAGTAAACTGTATCAGTTGAACCAGCCGCCATCAAGACAGCAGATCAGAAAGAGCTCTAGCTGTGCAGAGACAGGCATGAGGATTTTTAGGGGTGCAGGGCACCGCAGGGGAGGTACACACCGATTCTGTTATGTTAAGGTTCATGCAGAAAGAGTGAAAGAGTAAAACCCGTGTAAGTGTATGCTGTATAGTGGGAGCCATGAGTATGCCCATAACCAAGGTTACTGATGCACAACACCATGCAGATGACTGCAGAAAAACAAACAAACCAGGAAACCAGTAAAAAATGCCTATATAGGAAATGAAGCTGAGAGGAGTCTCTAACCCATCCCACCCCACCCCCATAACACTGCACAAGACCAAAAAAACAAAAAAAAACAAGCCACCACAAAAATCTGCCGTGAAAGCAGCAAAGACCCTCACTTTTTGAGAAATATGGGAAACATAAAGCACACACAGAGAGAGGAAAGGGTCTTAGTGGGAGAGTGGGGAGCTTCGGTTGGAGAAATGACCTACCCTTCCCTGTCAGCACTAGTGGATGGGGCGGGGGCAGGGACAGTGACCGTACCCACATTATCCAGCCTGATCTGAATGGTGGTACCTAAGGGGCTCCTCAGGTACCTTCTCTCGATGTTGCGCTCCAGATCAGCCAGACGTGTCACTGCTATGTCCAGCGGGTTGTCCGGGTGACGCATCACCCCGCCCTTCTCCCCCCGCTCCTCCGGATGCTCCTTGGAGTCCTTGTCTCCTGCGTTTGCTGACACTGGCGTTGATTTGGTCGGGGGCTTGTGCTCGAAATACACCAGGTCCTCTCGCTCAGACTGAGGGTCCGGAAATGTCCAACCCTGCGAGAAGAAATCACGCGTTCAGTCTTTTGGCTTCTGATCTCACCACTCCACATGTTTAAACATCGTTTTTACACTACTAACAAAATGTGTAGGGAGGGTATTGGTGTTGTTGTATTAGTATTTTACCTTGACCTGCAGGCTGGCTGCAGTGACCTTCCTCTCCAGTTCCTCCACCTGCTGCAGCACGGCAATGTCCATCTCCATCGCCTGTTCCTCAACACACCAGCCCCGCACCGACTCCACACTGACCTGGCTCTCCTCCAGCTCACGCAGCTCAATCATGGCCACTAGGTGGATGACATGACGGATATCAGTCAGCCGTGAATACACACACAAACGCACTCACTGAAGCAACACAGGCAAATATGCATAGCTATTCATTGAGCTCAGTCATAAATAAGTGTTTGCAGTGTATTCGTGGATCATCAAGGATATGCTTTGAACGCTGAATGACAGCGCGCCAAATCTGCATTTCTGCAATAAAAATAATTTACTTTATACTTTCAACCTTGTTCATGAATTCAATTCATTATTGAGATGCTCACCGTCTTTGTGTTTGGTGCAGACCTGGGGGATGATCTCCATGTATTTCTGCATCTGCCTCTGGAGGACCTTCTCTCTGATGCCTCGGCTGTGGAGAGCACTGACTAAAGCCCTCAGCTCCTCAATGTCAGACACTCGCCACCACCCCGTCAGCATCTCTGAGACAATGAGCACAGCCAGGCATGTAAGCAAAAAAGACACTGAACATACATCACGGTAAAAGTGGTGCTTTATTCAGGTATGTTATACCCAAATGACACTGCATACAGCAGAGCAGAACGTTCCCTTATCCAATTATCTTGGATTATTCAGGCAAGTGAAATCTTTTCAGACAGGTGGATTATGTTCAATTAAACAATGGGGGTTGATTATGGCTTCTACTTTAATTTTTTTGTCACTCACCCTCTGGAATAGGCCGAGGTGCAGAGTGGTCCAGGGATTTGGGCATCTCCAGGGTAGGAGAGGGCATGGAGAAGGTTTTCTCAATGCGAGGTAAAGGTGATTCACTCTTACTGGAGACACTGGCTGCTGTGTTGCCCTCCAGAGAGTGACCAGGCATGGGGCTGGGGCTGCTGCACAGAGGCAGGCTGGGACTCATCATGCCACTGGGCCAGCTTCCAAAAGAAACTCCTAGTAATGAACCACCTGCCTTCACCTGGGGAGAAAAGAGTAAAAAACAAACGGGTAAGGGAGGTGGAGGTAGAGGAGAGCAAAACAGACTGGTACATGGCAAAAATAACTGTACACCTATCTCTATCTGCATAAGGCCAGCAGACTCACCTGCAGGGCTGATATCGGGTAGTGGAGGAGACCAGCTGGGTGGTGTGGGCTGGCGGAGGCTGAGGCAGCAGAAGGCGTGAGAGGCAGGGCAGGGGACGGAGGTGGGGATCTGGGCCTGGCTGGGGTGGAGGACGCTTGGGGAGACACAAGGGGCGCTCCTGGAGGAGTTGTGGTGATAGAGGCGAGGTCACAGGGGTTGCGAGGGAGCAGACTGAACCAGTGTCCGCTCCTCTCTGTCAGGACTCTGAGTAGCTGGTCGTTGGCTTGGAATGAGAGGTGTGGAGATGGAGCAGGTGATGAGGTTGGAGGAGTGTTCCCTGAGGGAGGGACGTTTGTAGTGTCGTTAGTGGTCACCATGGAGGGGGTGGTTGCTACTGCCAGCTCAGCGGTATTGTGAGAGGGGGAGGATGATGTTACTGTGGTTGTGGCAACAGGAGTGCCCACGGTGCTGTCGTTTTGTCTCACATAGGGACTCTCCTTGTCCTCTGCCGTCACAGTTTCTTTGCCAACGTCCTTGTTGACGTCCCGGAATGTGCACAGTTTGGATACACAGCCTGGTTGCTGGTAGAAGAGGTTCGGGGAGTTTTTCTTGCCTCCATGCTCCTTTTCCTCCTCTTTCTGTTGCTCCAAGTCTTGTGTTGGAATGCCCTGCCCATTGAGGTTGGTGGATTTCTCCTTCTGCACCTCGACCTCCTGAGGTTCGTCTTTGACCTTGACCTCTTCCGCTGCTCTCCTCCTCCTCTGCCGCTCCTCCTCCAGTTCCTCTGGAGCTGCAGGGAAATGAGAGAGCGTACGGTTAATGTAGCTCAAAGCTCAACTACTGTGGTTGATATTACAGCTGAGAGCTGATTATTCCGTAATATTATTCCACACTTGCTTTTGGAAGATAAGGGGAGCTATATTAGATTATTATAGTTTACAGATGCAATCTTAAATTACTCTTAGAGAATTGAGATAAAGTAAAACATCATCAGCATATTTCATACTGCCTAAACAGCTGAACAGATACATTTATAACATTTCTTCCTTCCTCGTCCTACAACAATAAATCTCTTACTATCATTTGTATTTTGAGTGTGTGTAAAATGTTAGACGAGCAGACGAGCAAACTGAAGCATCTTAATATAAGAATTCATCAAACTCTGTGTGTTGTACTGTAACTACCTTCTCCACTCTCCATGGCTTCAATGAAGACCCCTCCACAGTGGGGAAGTACCCAGTACCGGCGGCGGTATCGGTCCTGGCCATACATCATGGAGCGCAGGGAATGGGATATTTCAAACAGCTTTCTTCTGGTCTGATGATGCTGCTGCAATGGTACAGAAAATGATTTCTGTACATTATTTTGATCTATAGACCATCAGGAAAACAAAAGACACTTTTGCTGCCTAATGTCTTTTTTTGTAATCGTCGTGATATATTAAACATTACATGCCATTCTAATGAGGTCATTTATTAAGGTAATGAATGGCTTCATTATCAAATGTCTGTATATCAGCGTGCATGTTCATAAAATGTATTAAACACATTGTTGTTTTTAATACACTCTGTATATTAAAGCATTTAGAGGTTGTAGAGAGATTTAAGAATTTTGTATAATTTTTATAGGTTTTCCGAAATGGAATCTATTATTTAGAGTGTAAGAGGTGTTTGGCATATGTATTGTATTAAATTGTATTCACAAAAGCATCTTCATGGGAACATACAGTCCTGCATAACCAAACATCATTAATACTCCACGTTTCTGTGGTTTATCTCTTCATAGCTGCTTCCCCAAGAGACTTTTAATCACACATTATCACTGTCAACCAACCATGCATTCATTTTCTGATGCCTTATACATTTATGATAATGGGTGTTAACTTTGTCAGAGCACTTGTACATCTTTAAGTAGAACACACCTTGGCTAATTTCTCAATCTGCTTCTCCAGCTCCTCAATGCTGGTTGCTTGGTCAACATCATCCTGACAGGACAAAGCAAATACAGTAAATGTCTGCGAGTAACCCTCCGAGGTCACTTTTGATAATGGATCCATCCTTTTTACCTCATCGTATGTCTCCACTTTTTTAACCTTCTTCATTTCTTCCTCCTCCTCCTCATCGTCCTCCTCTGCCTGGTCATCACTGTCGTCGTCATCGTCATCATCATCGTCACTGTCTCCACCCAGTTTCCTTTTGCGTTTGGCGGCAGAGGACGGAGTGCAAACAGACTGGTTCTCTTCTACACCCATACTGGCCTCCCTCCTCCCAGTACGTTTGGCATAAATGATCTTCAGCCTGCACAAACACACACAGGTTAAGCGTGATGGTGTACAGAGAATCAAAGCACAGTTTTTTAGGGTTAAAGAAAACATACTTCTTCAGTTTCCCCTCCACAATGATCTTGTCTTTCCTCATGTTTGCCATCTGATCCAGGCTCTTGTCAATCTCACTGCAAGACAAAATGCAATCCAGTCAGTTACAGTTGTGCCAATTTACATCCAGAAAGTATTGACAAATATATTGAGTAAAAGATAAAAGCTCAGGGAGGCTGGCGACTATCTACAGCCAAAGTAAAAAGTTTAACAGTAGAACACAAATGAATGCTTTCATAATTTGCTTATAATCAAAAGGACTCTTCTGCAAATTACTGCTCCCTACTGCAGCTTTATTAGGCATATTCCACTGCATCAATAAAACATACCATTATTGGCTTATGAATAACTTTAGTCTTAAGCAATACAAAAGCACATACACGGTAGATGAATGTATTCTTTGTGTGGTTGGTGAATAGTAGTGTTGGATTTCTAATTTTATCATTTGAATTATGTGAATAGAGGAAGTATTGTAGACCACTTTATAACCATCTAACAATACGTCGCGGAGTAAATTAAGAAAACCAGTACTCAACAGTGCTCAGTTGGACAGTTCCACTTTTAGGTTTCAGCTGTTTCTCCTACCTGATAACAGTTTTGCTGCAGGCCAGCTCGTTAGCCAGGAAACCCAGGATTGAGGCCTTCTGGGCAGGAGTGTGGGCCTGGAAGGCCTTGGTCTTCAAACTGAGGGCCAGAGGGGCCAGTTCTGTATTGGCACAATGGGATCCCATGTACATCTGTAGCACCTCAGACACATTATCCCTGTTGATGCCAACGTTGGTTAGGTGGTCCCCCAGCATGGTTTTTGTCTGATAGAGGAGAGGATGAAAAATGAGTAACGATGATGAACACAAATTGAAGTTGATCTGACTTCTGAAGTCATTTTTGCATTATTAGCAATGTAAAATGCATTTATTCACAGTAGTGGAAAACGTAGTTAAACCTAAAACCTAAACACTAAAACCAAAAATAACAAAATCACAATGAAAAAGTACTAAATTATATATATTAATATCAATGTAATGTAATGTAATGACTGGTGCGTTAACACTTATGAGATATTTTAAAACTGTAGGTTGGTATTTTAAATCTAAGCAATGTATTGTATTAACTGAGTTTATCATAGGTTTGGCATGACAACAATATATAACAATACTAATACATTTTATGTATTATAATACTGTAAAGTCAGCCCTAACTACCCGCCCAACTAAAACTACCAGACAAAGCAATAAGTGCCATATTTGAATTTATGCCATCAGGTGTTATTCTCAAGCTGGTACCACTGGTTCAAAATGATACACAAAGCATGACTAAATGAACTTTGAATTAGCTCACCTTTTGTCCAGGTGGCAAACCAGGATCACAGACTGCCAGGGAGAGCAGTTTGACCAGAAGGTCTTGGACATGGCCCATGCTGTCCCCAACATTAAGCAAGCCCTCCTGTAGCATGCCCAAGGTGGGCACATCCACATTCAAATCAAGTCCCAAAACCTTCCCGAAGCCTCGCAGGAACTGCATCAGCATCAGGCAGTCTGACACGGCACGTCCTGGTAGGATAAGTCCGGGAATCCGGGAGAAGTCAGGGAGAGGCTGGACAAAAGGAAAGCGAGTAGGGTTAGGATTGGTTGCTGTTTTTTGTTTTTGTTGTATGTGTTACTGTAAGAGAAATACATAAAATCCAATTGGGACTACAGAAAATGTAATTATGACAACTGTGGGGATGGCACAAAAGCTGTCATTAGCTCTCACATCTGTTGACTGTTACCAAGATGGTGCTTTCCAATTCATAGTAATGCCTGCTTATATTCTACATTGCGCAGTACTCACCATTAAACACTTGGGGGCACACACTTCCACACTTAAAAATGCTCACTACCATGAGGTCTTATGGTAAGTACTGACCCTCAAGAAATTGTTCAACTAACTATTTATTAACAATACTTAAAATACTACTACTACTACTACTACTACTACTACTATTACTACTACTACTTCTACTACTACTACTACT
>JAVQJD010048673.1:0-10382 GCA_036023655.1 Nannoperca australis
CGAAGCCAGCGTCCGATCGTGGCTGTGACCAATCATATTTAGGTAAACAATGACTGCCTGGCTCCGCCCACGTACTGACAAAAAGAAAAACTCCTCGCGAGCGAGCAGGTGAAAGTTTCGCGAGCAGGAGCGCAGTGATGGTGCAGTAATATTCTGCTCGCGAGTGCTGTTTAACCGCTTGCAGAAATAATATAGGCGCGCGGCTGTTTAAATTACGCACGCGAGCATCTTATTTGCGCACGCGCTTTTTGGCAGTGATATGCCGTCATAATGGTTTAAGTTAAAATAACTAAGTTAGTAACGTAACTTAAAAAAGACAAACAACTCAACGTTGACTTTTGGTTTCACACAGGACATGAACAGCAGCCTCCTGGGTGAAAGTCTTGTGTACCCATCCGTCCACACCAACCTTCTCCCAATGAAGATTTTGTCGCACTTTAGGTCGCTGCCTAACAATAAATGTAAATATGGGTCATAGTAAGCTGCTGCACAATTGACCTATATGTGCATTTTTTATGAAGGACATTCTGTTTTCATTATAGTCAGGTTTCCATCCAAATACAGTGCACATTTTAACACAATTTTCAGAAAATGCAAATGAATGTCTATTTCCATGCACGACTGTGAATATTAGGGGTTGAGCGCAGCAAAATTAACAGTTGGTGGCACAATTCTCAAGTGTCATTGAAACATTGCAGAAGAAAAGGACGCAACAATATCATGTATTTAAGAGAGCTCAAAAACCGAATGCTTGATAAATACACACCTCTGGACGTTAACACAAAAAGCTTAAAATACATGTCTGTCTGATTTTGTTGATAGTATCCACATCTTTGAAATGTATCTAAATGCTTATCAAACCACTTCAAACAATATGATTAAATGTTTGAATTGAATAAAATATCTTTGAGTTGAGAAAATTACATCGTAAACAAAGCCGGTGTGGGCGTGAATGTGTTTCACCAGCGGGTGGTCCGATGCTGCAATTTTTTAAAATTGGACCCTTTACTGCTATGCTATTTGTAGTAAACTGTAATCTAGTGCAGATCACAACTGTGTGTGTGTGTGTGTGTGTGAGAGAGAGAGTGGATGCAGAGAAGACAAAGACACAGCTCTTCCTCCCACAGTGTGTGATAACTGAGGAACACTGCTGCACTCTGAGTCATTCTGACACACACACACACACAAACACATAGCCCCCCCTTCTGCCCTTGGCCTTGTCCTTTACTAACTCTCAGCACACACATGTATAAAAACACACACGCACACACACACACCCTTCCTTTAGCATCCAAAGAAGCAGCGGCAGAGCCACTGGATAGCAAGATTTCATAGTCATAATGAGCAAATATATATTCAGGAAGAGACCAAAATACACCAGGAGATGAGACGCCACCTCCAAATAGGAAGGATCCATAATTTCACGGTTAATTAAAACTGGATAAACGAGGAGCTAATTGCAGGGCAATGTAATTAATGAAGCGGTAGGTAGGTGTATGTTGCCAGATTGACAATCAAAGTTTAATACACCTGCCAGAGAGAAGCTTTATCAGTGAACTATAGTTTGAATGTAGGGTGGTTGGAGAACGTGCAGCAGAGTAATAATTCTAATGTCATGATTATCTAAGTTTAAGGATGTGGAGGGATTCCTGATAAACTCAGCAATGTAGTTTTAATTCATTCTTTTTTTTCTTCCTTTTTGGTACCAGAAAACCCATGAGTCATCTGAAACACAACACATCCAACCTTTTCAGCCATATTTCTGCAGTCATGTATGGTGGGGTTCATTTTATTTTGTGTGTGCAATCACAACCCAACAGTGAGAAATAATTGGAGTTCTGCATTGGCAGAACATACTGCTGCGCTGCAATTCTCAGAATATGCAACTGATGGAGACAGGTGGGGGGGGGTGGGTGTGGGTGTCTCCCTCATTCTCATGTGAGGCATAATAAAATAATCTTTTTGATTTGCAAGCAGTTAAATTCTCTTTGCTGTCAGCGCTGTGCTGCACGTTTTCATCTTGGTTTAAGTGTAGCAGCATGTCCTTGCCTGCCTGTATTTGTGGCGTAATACAGACGGGCTGTGTGATGTCTTACTGCGCCGGACTGTTGTTGTTTTCTTTTGTCACTGCATCAGAAGTGCCACAGCAACAACATACACATGCTTTCAGAGACTCCCATCTAGGATGCAATATTTTCTTTTTCTAGTCCTGGAGTCCACAAGCTGCACTGCTCCTTGAGGTAATAGCTCTGGGCTGTAGCTAGCCTGGACTGGATTGGCCTGATCCTGGCCTGACCGTGTAATGTCTGGGCTGAATCTGGAGGTCAGGGAACACTCACTACTCATGTGTGTCTCCCCTAAGGCACACACAGAAGAAATAGGACAGCCAAGTGCAAGTGTATCCCTGCAAAAAAAGGATAAAAAGGACTTGCTCCGGACATAGCTGTGGACAATGCAGTCTATTGCTGCCAAGTGGAGCGTACACAGGAGTGCTAAGCAGGACTGACACAGTGGCCACGGCTGCTGTTGCTGCTGCTGCTTCAGCCACACACACAATAAAGTGACCTTCACATTAAACGGCAGGCAGTAAAGGGACAGAGAATAAACCCCGCCTGGACATGTGACACAACAGTGACACATAGGAAAAGTGGCTTTAAACACTGCAGTGTTGTTTTCCCTCACGAGACAGTGAGCCTCATGCACATTAAGTCTTGAGTGATTTATAAGTACCAATTTTGTCATAGACCTGTGTAAGATCGCCTATGATGGAATGTCTCCTTGTGTCCATCTCTATTACTGGCCCACCTCGCATTTTAATCATGTATCATTTTAACAAGACATTTTTCTTGCATCTAACTTCATGTCTTCATTACTTTAGTTCTTTAATTCAATCCAAGGACAACAACAGTTTATTACCTCTTAGATTAAAGTCAATGGGTTATGATAACATTGCACCTCCCAGAAATAATTGCGGAGATATTGAAATGCGGTGATAGCGCTAAAAATGGGTCAAGTGGGGCATCAGATATAAACGGTCAGACAATCAGACGGGTTATAAACAAGCCATCAGTTTTGATAGAATAGCAACCAGTTTATTTTTCTGGTAAACCTGAATGTGAGCACAACTGCCAATCAATTATTTTGGGGAGTCCAGTAATATCATAACTGATAGATTAAGTGGACAAAGCTAGAAAGAAATAGCTGTAATAAACTTAAAAAGTTTTCCCTCAATGACACAGCGTTGGCAGCTGTATAATACTTTCTAATTGTGTAACTTTTTCTCTACTGACCTGCTAGTAATCTGCTGATTTCTGACACTGTGAAGTAATTCTTACTCTTTGCTGACATTTTTGTGAATCAAACTCAATTTTTTTTTAGGACTCTGGTGTGTGTTTGTGTGTCTTGTCTTTGTGTGTTTTCCTTCCCCTCTCCTGTCATCCTGGGTCTGGATTGTGGGGACATGGTTGAGCTTCATTCCACGCACCTGCCTTCCTACCTGATCGCTCCCACCTATCCCTCATGAACCTCATTAACCCGCTGCATATATACTCCTACTCTTCAGACAAACATCGCCAGATCATTACATCAATTACTGTGGTAGCGTGTGCGCTTGGCCACTTGCTAGTTATGCTAGTTAGTTCCCTCTGCTTAGCTGTGTCTTGTTTGATTATTAGACTAACTGTTCTTTCTTCATCGTCAGCAGTTCACTCCGGATTCTGCCCTGCTTCCCAGCCTGCCTGTCCGTCCATCCTCTCCTGTCTACTCGCTCCACTCAACCTGGGAGCAGCCTCGCCATCTGTCCTCCCTGTGTTCACCTCCCTTTATCTGGTACCTGTTCCTCCCGAACCTCCTCCTCATTTGTGTGTTCAATAAACTCTGTTTCCTCCATTCTGCCATGCCTCAGTCTGAGCTTGGGTCCACACTAGCAATCCTAACAGGGTTAAAGAAAAGTGCCCTAAAAGGTCAGCACTGTCAAGATGGTTTGCTGTTGGTCAGCAGTGCCAATTCAGATATCAAAGTTTGCTGAAGTTAAGCTGGAGACCAAAGACTTGCACGGATTTACTTCACCCCTGTGAAATTAATTCATCAAAATAAATTGATTTTGCAGCCAAATTTTGTCATTTAAAATATTGGTGTCACTCACGTATGGGGTTCATTCATCAGGTTTGTTGAATCTGACTGAACACTCGTACGAGCCCACCTCAGGAAAAGATCTTGGATGAGAACACAAATGTTCCTGCGCATTGACCGACATGTTTGTCTTAATACAGCATCTCCCAATTTCTGTCTTTTCACAAGGTTAAACAATTCCCTGCTCACCCTTATCTAAGCTTTTCAGTGTAACATAATTGTGAACAGCAGGTTCACACACTGAACGACCCAGCTGAGGGACTCGCAGGATATTCTGATCAGTTACACCAACTCAGCAAAATGTACACCTGTGATGAGAGCACGCTCAGCGCTTTTAATGAACCATATGAAGCTGACATATTCACCCAAATTAGTTTTCCATTGTTGGAGTCACTCTTCACCTTGATGATGAGGGCCAGACACAGTTTGAAAATGACTTGGAGTGTTAAGGAATTATTTAAAGCAACACGCTGCATGATTTTTACATCAAATTCCATCTTATCAGACTTAATCCCACATTTGGGCTGCTTTAGCTCAGTGATCCCCAACCAGGGTACTTGCACCCCGTGTGGTACTTCTGCAGTTACCAGGGGGTAATTGTGAAGCGCGGGTAATTTGACAAGACATACCTCAGTTTTCCACCAACCTGGTCAACCCCCAGTCAACTGTATTTATACTACTCCAAATGTCAGTAGTACAAATGCAAACTTGGCCAAAACTACAAAAAAATACCATTAAACCATACCATAAAGCCATCCCTTGTATCAAAGCGCTATGATAAAAAGGTATTTAGCTCATCTGACAAGGCTGTGGGGTATGTCGGACAAAACATGGTTTGGAACCACTGCTCTAAGTCAAATACATTTAAACCCCATAAACTCAAGCCCAAACTTTTGTATTGAGCAAGTAATCAGTAATGTTAGAACGGTTTCCTCTCTCGTTCTTTTGGAATTCTTCGTTGGAAAACACCACAGACCACCCAGCCTGTTAGACGTGCTCAATGGAGTCCAAACACTTCTCAAACGGTATTCTTTTGCTGTGAGCAGGATGCAGAGTTGAGCAATGTGTCTAGTGTGGCTAATGTGTAAAAAAGGGTGGAATTTGGAATCCAATTTCTAGAAGAACTTGCTGTTCAGGTACTTTTGTCTGAGTTGATTTGTGACCACATGACCCAAACCCGCTTCTTCTCATCTCGTCCTACTTTCTTAGCTTTACTGTAAACGTCAGTGAATGTGGAATATTAAAATGAGCCTGATTATTCAAACTTTACACAAGGGAAAGGAGAAATGCAGTACTAAATTGAATCATTTGCAGTTCCAGTCTAACCAAGGGGGATTGTCAGCTCTCACACCTTCTCGGACTGGAAAGGGCTTTCTTTCTAAAGCCATTGTTTAACTCCTTTTTGGAGCGTCCTATTTGAATTAGTTCATTACCCTCAGATCTATACTGTACCTCTGAGCTCCTGCCTTCATTCTGCCTGGCTCTGCTTTCTGCGAGGCAAGACTTTTGCTAAATCACAACCCTTCACTGGGAATAATGCTCCACCTCCCTTGCAGGGCAACAATTCACATTCATCCCCTTTTTCAAAGAAGCTCAGAGGACATTTGCACTTTTAGAAGAGAAATGGAAGTGTGGAGTCCAGGAGGGAGCTGCAAAATACAGTTAGGGAGGCGAAGAGGAATCATCCTCTCCTCAGTTCATTTTTCAAACAGCAGAAGATTGACACTTAAGTTCTCTGGAAACATTTGATATAATATCTAACACTCTGAGGTGCCTTTATGTTTATTCAGCTTTGTGTACAATAGAGTGTGCATTCATCTGTTGGTGCTGAGGCTTAAAGTGATATTTAACTGCTCTTTGAAATGTCACACAGTACAAATGAGATTTAGAGTACTGTTTCCAGGCAAAAGTGCCTAAAAATGCTGCAGCTATTTAGGCAGAAATACCACAACTATAAGTAAGACCTTAGAGAAAACTTTTGAGCCTGATTTTATGAGCACTCAAAAGGCCAACATGCTGCAGAACAGTGGAATTATGACTTAAGACATGTATAGCTCTCAGTTAAGACCTTTGTCTTCCTGGCTGGACCTTTATTTATTTTAGCAGAACCTCCTTTTTTAAGAGATCATGAATGGAAACCTGCTCTTCTGACACATCAGTAAACAGGTAAAGCTGGGAACAAATCTTCTAGATTATTGAATCCTACAAGACTACACACACATAACAACTGTTTCCATCAACATACAGAGATCGCATAGAGCTGGCAGCCAGCACAAATAGTATAACACTGGGTGATGGATAAGTTATGATCACAACTGCCGAAATCCTGCAACAACAGACGTTCTTGCATTATCCTGGACCAAAACATAAAAAGACATGCAAATTATTTGCCTTGCTTATCTGCACTGTAATCCACAGGGGAAAAGGGGAAAACCCTACAGTCAGAGAGCGCTGGAGGAGAGTGAACCTCATCAAAATGAGGGTGACTTCATGTGTGCACTAAAACCTAATGGATTATAAAATAATAGCTACTCTCTCCATCACAGCACAAAGCAAGTTAGATGCTCACCATTTTTTGATTTTAGCCAAAAAGACATTGGAATCAGCCTCAGCTGTGCTTTGGATGTAGTGCTAAAGCAAAACTCAGATGGTGAACATCGTAAACATTACACCTGCTATCATCAGCTTGTTGGCATTATCACTGTGAGCATGTTAGCACACTGACATTAGAATTTACCTGGAAGCACAAGACAAAATGACAAGAAGTGCAAGATTTGAATCTAGCTTTCCATTTTTGCCTGTTTTGTAGAAAATGTGGCATGACATTTAAAAGCTTGGAAACAAAGATACATGAAACCTCCATCTGTTGTTTAAAACAGGTGAACAAGTGGTAATTTAAATGTACAAATATACACATTCTGCATATACATTATGGACATATATGAGTAAGGTGGCTGTGGTGCAGGAGGTAGGGCAGGTTGTCCATCAATTATAGGGTTGGCGGTTTAATCCCGGCTCCTCCTGTCCATGTGTCAAATTGTCCTTGAGCAAGACACTGAACCCCCAGTTGCTCTTGATTTGGAAGTCGCTTTGGATAAAAGTGTCTGCTAAATGTAATGTAATAGATTACAATCATAGCTGCACAGTGCAGTAATGTGCAGAGTAATTTAATAATTGTATGTTTTTGTTATGTCTTAAATTCTATTTATCTAAATTTGTTTCCAGTTTGTTTTTTCTCTTAATCATTCACTTCTATGTTTCACCTTTGCTGTATCCAACATGCATGCCCATGACTCTATAAACATTGTAAAAACTCTGTAAAAACTGTAAACCTTTTTACATTTTTGTTTTATCAATAGATAAAAATCGATTACTATATTTGTAGTTTTTGCACTGACACCACCATATATATCCTTTAAAATGATCAATTAAACTCGATCATATACCTTATCATTATTTAAGCTGCAACGCCTTTAGTAGAACTGACTTCGGGTTTACTGCATGTGATCCCACAGTGAACTAAAACCTCCAGATGTCTTTATTTTATATAGTGCCCTGAGATAGCTTTGTTATGATATGGTGCTATATAAATAAAGTTGAATTTATTTATTATTTTCTGTCTATGGTGCTCTCAGGCGATACTACAGATTTAGTGTGTGCACATATTATGAGAAATGTGTGTACTTGCTATAGGTGTGCGCCAGTGTGCAATATGTTGGATATTGCTTAAGGAGAGGTTGAGCCAACGAAGCATAAGACTACAGTCATTTCTTGTTCAGTCAAGGCAGTGCGGGACACCTGTGCCATCTCCAGTCTCTCCACCAGGATCCGGTCGCAAAGCAGCAGGCCAGATTTAATGGAAGCTGGCAGTTGAATAAACCGATGGGCAAACACCCGAACCAGCCAACCAACTGCACAAGTCTGCACACATTTATAACAGATTACTATAGATTACTTTTGCTTGACAAAGTGCTAAATTGTGCATCTATTAGCAAGCGCAACATACAATGCAAAAATAAAAGTGCTGTAACATACTGGAAGGCACAAGATTAAAAAGGGTTATGTTTAGGTATAATCCTTGAAGTGTTAACTATAGGCATATATCTAAAAATGGTTTAGCCGTGGTTAGCCAGGTTTGATCAACCAATGCACGTTAGCAGCTTGGCTCTAGGGATGGCAATGTCAGTTTGATGCTATTATTGCTATAAACTACTAGATGAATTGTGTTTAAAGTACATTCATGTTTGCCGTAGGATGAATGATAACACTTTTGGTGACGCTTAACTTGACATATATCATCATCATTGGGTCATAATTTCAATTTGTCTAATACTTTGGTTTATGATCAAATACCTAAAAAAAGAATTACATTTCAACCAGCCTCATTGTATTTGTGTGATTGCTGATAAAATTTTGAATTACAATCATAAAGTAATAGAACTTTAACACGCTAAACTATGATGCTGAACATGGTAAACTTTACTTGCTAAACATCTGCATATTAGCATTGTCATTTTGGCAACATGTTAACATGTTGATGTTAGCATTTAACTCACAGTACAGCTGTGCCTAAATGCAACCTAACAGAGCTGCTAGTATGACTGTAGACTTTTGGCTTTGTTAAAAGGATCAAAAGGTATAACACTAGCAGAATAGAAAAAATGATTCTGCTACAGACAACAAAGCATGACAGAGCATAACAGTGTGGTGAATTTGCCAAAACCTCATGTATCCATCTAGCAATCATTTAACTTCATCTACTGTTCATGAAGAGCCTTGTATAAGAAGTCCACCCTGCTCTGAGACATACCAAACCAATCAATACCATGTTTTTTAACCATCATTAGCCCCTACTTTTGTAGCAGTGTGGGTAGAATGAAATCTCCTCCTGTGCTGTTGTAATGTGATGACTACCATCTCCATACTGAGGTGGGCAGAACCCTGGGGATAATGAAGTACAAATCATCTAATGTACCATCTAAGCAAACTGTCTGCAATTTTAATGGGTGTCTACAGCAAATCTTTCATACAACATACTGAGAGAAATAAAAGCATTTTCTCTGTGTTCAGAAACAGAGCTTTGATGGTTCCTGGAAGTGAATGTGTAAATGTGCTGTTTTTTTGATTCAGCATTGCCTCATGTTGCATCTCTGCAGGGAGGATTTCATCAAATATCAAGCTCTCCTGGTTTACATTCAACTGCCTATTGAATTCCAAATGTATTTCTTGAATGTAATTTGAATGGAAGCACAGGGATCAATTCGGTGGATGCTCGGAGCTTGGAATCGATGCTATATTAGGCACCTGCCCAGGCAACTGTGAACACCCAGGTGGAACTCATACGGTCAGGTGATGATATTGGAAGCATGTTTGTCCAGTGAAGATAAAAAGGGGAATGGAAGTGTGAAAGCAGAGGTTAAACTGTGAGCTAAACCTGTGTTTATTCCCATATGTACCTTTCTTGGAGTTGTCCTATAGGGTTTGGCCACAGTGGTTACATACAATGATACAAAGCATTTAGATCAACTTGTGAACCAGAATGCATGTCAATCACAACTTTCAAACCAAGGCTGTTGCAAAGTGAATTTACCAATAACACACCCTGTCCATTAAATAGAAACATCCATAATGGTAGCTCCCTCTTTTAAATAGTTTTAAATGTTCCGATCAGATACCTTGCTATAAACCAGTCATAACATTATGACCACTGACAGGTGAAGTGAAGAACATTGATTATCTTGTTACAATGGCACCTGACAGTGTTTGGGATATATTAGGAAGCAAGTGAACATTTTGTCCTCAAAGTTGATATGTTAGTAGGAAAAATGGGCAAGCATAAGGATGTGAGAAACTTTGACAAGGTACCAAATTGTGATTGCTAGACGACTCGGTCAGAGCATCTCCAAAACTGCAGCTCTTGTGAAGTGTTCCCAGTCTGCAGTGGTCATACTAACCAAAAGTGGTCCAAGGAAGGAAAACCGTTAAACCGGCAACAGGGTCATGCTCACTGATGCTCTTGATCCAACAGAAGAGCTATTGTAGCTCAAATCGCTGAAAGTTACAGCTGGTTCTGATAGAAAGGTGTCAGACCACACAGTGCATCGCGGTTTGTTGCATATGTGACTACGTAGCCACAGACCGGTCAGGATGCCCATGCTGACCCCTGTCCTGGACCACAGAGCAATGGAAGAAGGTGACCTGGACTGATGAATCGGGTTCTCTTTTACATCATGTGGATGCTGGGTACGTGT
>JAVQJD010048674.1:0-10092 GCA_036023655.1 Nannoperca australis
AATGAGCATGTCCAATCTACCCACTGTGTTTCATTAAAACCAGACTACATCAATCAGGGCCTGAACTTTAAAGGCCAGGTCCCCTCTCAAGCAACATGGGAGAAAAACATAGAGCTGTTAAAGTAAAGGACCTCACACTGCACATACACTCCAGTGCTCATACACTTAACACCACATTTCTGCTGGCGGACCACACATCGCAACGTCAGTCCAAGACCACACAGTAGGTCTCATAAGGCCGACAAAAGACCTCGTAAGACCTCACACCGGGCCCTAGCATGATTCGATAGGACCTCAGAGAATCCCACACCTGTAACTCCACGAACCGCAAAGTAACTCGTCTGAATAGCTACTGTAGTCCCCGTGCAGCAATTAGAAACCTGGAAGCTGTTTAGACCCGTGACTGTTTGGACATTTTTTACTTGACAAAATTAAGTGCAAAGGAAGTGTAAGATCCGCTTTAACCCGGGGCTATTTTCCCAATGGTGAGAGAAGTATAAAGGAAGAGCCAAGAATACATAGCAGGAAGCTCAGGGGGGATGCCAGATGGACGGACGGCAGGATGGATGGGTAGATAAATGAGTGGAGGCCAGGCAGCAAGAGGGGAGACTGGGAAGGAGTCCCATGGGTGGGGACGGGAAGGCAGCCTTGTGATGGAAAGCTTTCAAACTCCTTTCATCGCCTGCCTGAGGACTAGAGCTTTACAAGAGCAAGATGAGCCGGCGCCACTGGAGCTGCTTGGCGCTTTTCAACGAAACCCAGGCGCAGAGACAGAGCAGGACGCTATCACCACTCCGCCCACTCCCTGCCCCCAGTCCCAAACACCAGCCCCCAGTCCTCATCGACCACAGCCTTGACTTTGTACACATACACATCATAGCAATGCTCAGTTGCAGTTGTCTCTCTCTTGTTAGGCATTAGGTTTCTGTTGTGATAAGTGAAAGACACTCTGAGACCAGTTTATGATGTCTTATTTTACTTTAGAGACTTCACAGTCTGAGAAGCCAACAGCCATGTAGATAGGTCCCAGGTCTGAGTATTTCAACTGCTTCCTGTGATTCCTCCACATTAATCAGAGGAAGTAGTGAAAGCCAAGTACACTATCACAACCTCAGATTTTAGGGATTATAAAAGAATGTGATAAAGCAGATAAAGAGATAGTGTTTGGTCTTACCAGTCCACACTAAGAGAGCGTCTCCTGTAGGATGGAGGTCTGTCTGAGGAAGTCTTCTCTGCTTTGGCCACACGCTCTTTGAGGGATAGACGATGGGTAAATTTGGAGATCCCTGACTCTGACCTTGGGGACAGAACAAGAAAAAATGAATTTGAATAAGACATCATATTGCCCCATCATGCATTATACAATCTTGAGTTCAGGAGCAGTTAACATCCACTGGATGTTCTGGCATTGCTGTTTTTCTCATCTCTCAGTATAAATAATTCCTTCTAAGAACATACACAGTGGGACTGATATTTGTGCTGTTATCATGCACAGTACTACAGAAATTCAGTGGAAATGTAGTCTGTGAAGATGATAAACAGTGTAACAATGCTGCCGTTCCCAGAGGAAACATTAGGTTTCAGGGAAAGCCGCATACTTCCTGCCTAATTTTCTCCAAATCTTTTTCACAGGAAAAAAAAAGTGAAGTCACACACATTTTAATCTCCTCCACTGGGCTGCCAATGTCCCAGTTCAACTTTTCACTCAAAATTAAAAACAGGAAATGTAATATTTCTTCCATTCCAGCCCGGGATACATTTGATGACACACAGCATTGCAATATCGCTGTGGTAACAGTGGGGACCAATCAAAATGTAATAATATTCTCTATCAAAGATCCCGGCTCACAGAGGAACACTGCCGCAGCACAGAAGAGTATGTGATGTGAAAACTCTCAAGCCTTATTGAGCAAAGGTTTATATAAAGGTGGCCAAAGAGAATACAAATCTGTGCGTAACTTTAAGGAAAGTCAAAGCACTTAAAAATGCACAATTGAAAGAATTTCCAACTGGGATTGCCATACAGAAGATAATAAAAGATACATGAGAGAAGATTACATTACATGATGCCCAAGCATTGTGCTGCATTCTTTGCTCACCTAATCTCACACACATGCTGTTTCAATTTCATTATGAAATGATGAAACATTCCTAATAATGACTCATACATGCTCGCACACATACATAGATCTCCTCTCAACCTGAGCCAAAAAGTGTTTTAGTCTCCATGGTGAGCTCTGTTGGAGACAAACTGCAGGGATGGTTGGATTGAAGGGAGCAGAGACTACTGGGGTGCACCCTGCCACTCAAAAACAAAGCTTGCATCTGTCATCACTGTCGTTAGTTTATGTGAGATGCTGCAGAAATAACACTACACATAAGGCTTTGATAAAACAGGACTGATGAAATGGTACACAATAGTTCATGCTGCTACTTTGATTACTGAGCAGTGACATGGATGAATGACAGTGTGGTGATTCGTCCAGTTGCACCTAATTCAATTGCCATATTGGCATAATGTCATACGCTCATTTTTGGCATCCCGATGCAGAGGTCTGACAAGACCTTGAATGAGTAATTCATGCGTTCTTGTCCAGGAGACTGCTTTACTTAAGAAAGAGGACAGAAGGTCTGAGTGCCCTGTGAAGTCTAATGCTTCTAGAAGAGACTGATCAGATCTTAGAGAATGATTACTCAAAAAGATGAAATTGAAAGACTGCTGTGACCTTGGAAATGAAAGTGAACCCCTTTTAAAGTTTCAGATCCATGGCAACTGGGCTTTCTGCTTCCTTGCTTGGAACATCCCCTCTTCTTTGTTAAACTGATATAAATATAAATGTCTCGTAATAAGATTGATTCGCTGCCAAAATTGATTTCATCCCTTTCTCAAAATGGGCAGTATCCACATCCTTGACAGGCATCATAAATCAACCTTCTCTGAGCAGCAACTGAGACAATCAAAGGCAAACAAAAGTGACACAGTACATTTTAATATTAGATCAAACTTTTACAGAATGATAGTGGACGTGAAATCAAAGCATCTGGCTCATGGACTACAAAAAAAACCTGCACAATGATCAAACTTAAAAAAACATTTCTTAGAAATATTTTTCTATCTATCTAAAATTGGGAAGCATTTGAAAAGAAACCCTGACAATATTCTCTCATGCTCTACAACAAATTCCTCTTAAGAGCAGCTGCTTCACTACAAAGTCGCCATAAGTGGAGATGAAAATACACGAGTTCTCATTCAAAATGATCTCATGCTATGGCTTATCTAGTAGAACAACCCCCACCCCTATTGCCTTAATTCCCACTCCTACACCATCGACTACTGTTTCCTGATCCTACGCCAGCTTCTCCGAAGAGTTGGTTGACCTCGAAGACAAAGATGCATATTTTCCTGTATGAATCACACAAATGGGGTGTGGGATTTTTGTCAGATGGCAGAGCAACCCCTAATTGATGGTATTAAGTTAGGCTGGGCTTCTTCTTCTTCAAGGGCTTTTAATTAAATTAGTAGCACTGCCCCGTGCATGCCAGCTACTGTCAACCATTGATGCTGATGTCCATTTATATAAGATTTCACTGGTCTGAGAAATTCATAAAGAGACCACGGGAGTGATTGATTTGGGTCATCATTGGTTATTAATAATTTTCTTGGTTTATATAGATCTAATATGTTTGGCCTGCGACCAATAGTTACATTAAGAGTTCCCTGTAAAACTTCAAACAAACTTTTGGATCAAACGCATGACACGACACGACACGACCATAGGATAATGACTTCAATGGCATGAAAACACACAGGATCATGACTTCAAAGACGCAGGGGCCAGTGGACATAGAAGAGGACTCAGGGAATCCCTTTGAGGGGTTTAGAAGAAAAAAGTATTGCGAAGCAGGTGGGTCTCAGCCGAGGGGATCTGCTGGCCATCGGCTGCCTCTTGGCTCCCTGAGAGCCTGAACCCTGGCTCCGCCCCACGCAGCTGTCCCTGATAACATCATCACAGCAGGCACACTGTGGTGATGCAATCCCCTTGGAGGCCCACTCAGTATATCCCAGTCGATTATCCTCTCATTGGAATTATATTTTCTCTTTCATTTTCCTGGTGTTGATTACTGTTTAAGAAATCAGTCATTTGACTTCACGAAGTCAAAGTCAAGAGACGTCACAAAAAGATGATCTGACCCTGAAGCCATGTGATCCTACACACACACAACCAATGGAGCTTTGACCTATACCACCACCAGGAAAGTGCATACACAGGAGCCAGCCAGTGCTTAGGCACCTGACAGGCTGTCCTGTCCTCTTAGAATACCTCAGCCGCTTTGCCCTGCTCTCAGTGAACAAAAACAAAGGATATTAAATCATTTCAGACCATATGCAGACCATATGCACATTGAACAGCAGCTCTGCAGTGGAAGCTTTATTTTCCATCTCTTTTCTATTTTACTGGAATCTGATTGGCCTTTTTTTTATTCCGTTCTGTTAAATGCTTAACGACGAGGCTTTAGAGGTGAAAATGTCAGTCTCTCTGTAAGACAGTCGAGTCACTATTTGATGGATTGCCATGAAATTTTGTGGTCCTGAGATGATGATGCCTACCGACTTTGGTGATCCCCTGACTTTTCTAGCGCAACCACAAGGTTACATTTTTAATGAAATGTCTTGACAACTACTGGATGGTTTGCCATGGAATTTAGTACAGATATCCACGGTGCCCAGAGGATGAATCCTGATGACTTTGGCTGATCCCCACTTATCCAGGGAAATATCTAAACATCTGATGGATTGGCATAAAATGTTGTACAGACATTCATGGTTCCCAGAAGTTGTGTTCTAATGACTTTGGTGATCTCATGACTTTTCCTGTAGCGCCACCATGAGGTTGACATTCATGGTTTTGAGTGAAACATCACTATAACAACTATACTATAACTATTTTGATTGTTTGCTATGAAATCTGGTACACTCATGTAGCACAATCAACATTTTAAGTTTTCAAATATTTTGTTTATGACCAAATACTTGCAAAGCTTTTTAAGCTGTGGTTCTTTAAGTTTAGTGCCATTAGAAAATGTTAGCGTGCTGACACACACACACACACACAAAAAGATATTCATGGTAAACATTACCTGACAAACATCACATTTTGAGCATGTTAGCATGCTGACATTACCATTCAGCACAAAGAGCTGCTAGCGTGGCTGTAAACTCTATATCAAGTAAAGATAAGTATTTTGATTGTCATAATATCTGCTTGGAACACACTGTATATTTGATGCATTGGTTAATTACACATGAAAGCCTTTCTCCACCTTTTCCGTATTTTATACTTTGTTTTATTTATCATAAAATCTCCCCCCCTTTTTATAGTCCCAGTGACTACAAGATACAATAAGTGTTCCTAATATATTCCAATGTAAAAGCCCACCACTGCCTGACTGCAATGTGACTTAGATTATGATCTTGCCAGCATTAGTAGCTTTCCCCAATCCGGCAGCACAAGAGTGCTTTTGTTAGCACTGAATGGCTTGTGTGGTGTTACAGAGAAAATGTTGACCTACACTCACATACACACTCCGAGCCCTGACGCACACTCTCACACTGTCACTGCGAAGGATCGCTTTCTTGCAAATCAACTCACCTAATGTCACTTTCCCTCTCTGTTTTGTTGCCATGGCAGCAATTAACTGTTCAGAAGTATTCATGTGCAGAGCAAACTCTGCTAAAGAACTGATTGTTCTCGCTCACAGTACACATAGCTATCGACCGTGCCCTTTCACCCCGCTCACAGCCTCAGTAACCCACTGCTATTTGAGAGCAGAGTTAAGACTGCGTGCAAAACTACTACAGCTGAGTTAACAGTGAGTCTTATTTGCACTGTAGAAAATATTTATAATTTTTATTACTTTTACTACTAAATTATAAATATTTATAAATTAGGAATACATATTAACAAGCCCCATTCCCCAAGGTGTTAATTTTTCAATTTAATGTTATGGTAAAGTACTCCAAAGTCATTAAAGTAATTTCTTTGTGAAATTAAATGAAATGAAATGAGCATCTTTTTATATTGCTATAATTTGAATTAAAAAAACATTGAAAATCCTTGATATTTGGAAACAAAATCTTATTTTCAACGATTATTATTATAGTTAGTACTGTTTTATGTTCCTGTCCTCCTGGATGATGCCATACATTATATTTACATATTTGATAAATGGGAAATAATATGTTACGCGTGCTCTGCATGCTCTTCACAGTTCATACAGAGGGGTTTTGTGTGAGATGTGTTTATAAAGGGATCCCGCTGAAACCAGCAGAACGCTATGCATTACATAATCTCTGTGGTCTGTCTGAGGTTGGGCTGCCCTTAACCACAGATCTTATTTCAGATAACTAAGGCACAGACAATTCAATAAATCATAAGCAGGACAGACAAATACCTGACCCTGTTTGAGCAATTGTGGGCAATGGCTGCTTACCTAAAACAACTATTTTGGAAAGGAGGGAAAACAAAGCGCTAGGACTTCTTTCATCTCTGTCTCCTGCTATGGCTTCTTATCCCTGCCAATGGAACTCTTTATACACCAAAAAGAATGTAGGCACCCACTCATTTAACAGATACATGCAAATGAAATGGATGCAAGCACACACACTTGCTAGTGTGCACACACACACACACACAAATAGTTTAATTCAGGAACATACCCCTCAATGTGTTTCATTAGTCAAACAAAAAGGCTTTCAGTGGTGCAATCATAAAAGAACACAGCCAGGCTATGAACATTGCTAATTAAAATCTGCTCAAAGAAAGCCTTGTTTTCCACTCACCATCTCCATCCAAACCCATGTCTGTGTGTACGTCTCTCTACATGGTGGAGGCCGCTTTTATTTCACTTGGCCTGAGGTCTCACCAATAAAACATACTGATATTTCTTTAAGCTAACAAGCTTTTCCTTCAGTTGCGATACGATTACATTATCTGAATTGCTCGAAGTGGAATGTTTAATCGTCGGTAGCGGTGGGGGTCAAAAAATGAAAAGCAATATCACAGCAGTTTGTTGCATAACACCTGATGCACTCTGGAGTCTAATGAATGTAGCTTTCTTCTTATTACTATAAAATTGTCTGAAATAATGCATCAAAATTATACAGTGCATGACTAAAAACAAGCCAGCAGGAAGGATCATTCTTCTAACACCCACATGGGTCCAAAAGGACCCCTGGGCATTTAATAGTCAGCTCATTGTCTTGACAAATACATCTTAAGATTATCTGCCTCAACTTCGAGATGTGTGATGTAATCGTAATGCTACGTGCCAAAGGAAGATACTCTGTTATCACCCTTTGCACATCTTCTCATATGCTGCCCATCCACCCACTGTGGTAAACAGAAATATTTCCATCTCGGCTCATTTCCCTCCATCCCTTCATTTGCACGTTTCTGAGTCACACTCAGTGTTTCATCTTCCTTTTTTGTTTTTTCAAATGTCTCCCTTTCATTACTTTGCTCTCTGTCTCACTCCTGTTTTCCGAGTATTCGGCACATACAGTGCAGATTTTGTCAGGGAGACAAAAATGAGGGAGGAATTCAGTGCCTTTTTTCACTTTGGTTGGCAACCTGCGATGTTGGGTTTGATACCGTTCCCTCTGTGTCCCCCTCTTCGCTTGATGTATGGCATAAGGCTGACTCAACACAGTGAGATATACCGATGATGGATCTGCAGTCAAATTAATCTTGAATAAGCGCCTGACAAGCGCATGGAAGCAAGCAAACTATTAGAGACTGTAGCTGAAGTACCATACCACTAAGAGAGGAGGGGCAGTGCAAGCGGTACCACACACTCTCTTTCCACTCGCTTTCGGTTAGGTGGGATAATAATGGAAATGTGATTTGGAGGAAACTGATCTGGTGTAATTTAATATCTATCACATTGGGGGGATGTGGTAACACCAAATTGAACATAGAGCAGCGTCTACAATATAGTTTCAGCAGACATGCATGAACACACATACAGTAAGACAGCACACACACTGTAATGTCAGTTAACAACTGACTGTGATTTATTACTGGGCCACAATCCAGGACAGACATACAGTAACATAATAATGTTCAAGTGTCTGAGGGGCCTGACTTATCTGATCAAATTTGAAAATCTTATCTCTGCTGTCAAAAATCGACACAATCCTGTGTAGATTTTTTCACTCGACCACAACGCAACACATAACATCACATGACAATGTAACCTATAATAATTCTGCACAGAATCTCCACATAAAACTCCAGCTGGTCTCCTCTAGGACACAGAAAAGCTGATAAAACCTTGCGGAGCCTGGATCTTAACCCCCTGTATCGGTACACTCGGCATTGCAGCGTTGTCACGGCTCACTGGCTGAACAGCTAAATGGTGAATGAAAGTCAAAGGAGTGAATATGACAGCGTGGATGTATTCCAGTCTGAGTACACCTCTTTGCGATTTGCAGTAAATATACTATAATTTAAGTGAATGAGTCTGAATAGCTTATGTGAGTCCATGGTTGTGGATGCGTGTGCCAGACTTAGTTCTAAACTGAGGTTTTTAGAGGCTTGGTCTTACGGCGGTGGACACCCCTCTGGTATTATGTTTATGGCCTTGAAACAGCTTTATACATAGACATGCACACGCACAGGGCACCCCACTTTCCCCCATCAACCCACAATTGAGCACGGCGTCAAGATTCCAATCAGGGTTGAGCCAGCAGACTGAAGGGATTATTTATGCTGGAAAGGAGAAGGGAACCTCGCGAAGGGAGAGAGTGCACGTTTCTTGCATTTCTATACTTGTGAGAACCAAAGGTCTATCTTAAGGATAGAAAGTTGAGCAAAACTCTTCAAGTTAAAGCCTTGATTTACTGTTTAAGTTACTAGGATTGGGTTTAGGTTTGGGAAAGATTTAGGGTTAAGCATTTAGCAGAGAATGGAGTATAGAAGTAGGGAAACACACACACACACACACACACTCACATCCACACAAACAAATACCCCTTTCAGACAGACGAAGTGACGTGGGGCGTTGGCGGTCGATCTGAATGAGTCAATGTGCATCATCCACCCTGGCTTCACAACTGTCTTCTCGACCTGTTGAACGTGCGTTGGAAGATGCTCAGGTTTGGTGAACAGGCGTTTATATATCAGGAATGAGAATCCAATTAAATGTTAACGGAGTACTTAACTAAAAACAAATGTTTCTTTGTGCTTGGCTGTAAACACTCTGACTTGATGGGTTACGGGGGATGCCTGAACATTTCATTAGCTACGGCCTTTCTGAGGCTAAGGGCGGGAAGGAATGATGATGCTTTGGTGAATCCTCCGTGAGAAGATTTCTCATTTGTGGGGAGAGGTAGTGGTTCATCCCACTCACCTCCAGTCTCACAACTTCATAGGCCATGTTCTGCAATGGAGAGGGCTTCTGTAATGGGAACTGAGAAATGCAAGAAAGGCAGAACCTTCAGCTGGCCACCATTATGGTTCCTACTGAGCAGCGCCAGTAACGTTTTTAAGGTTAAGTAAAGGACAACGCTGTGGAGTCGCCTGGTGAGCAATAAACAGCTAACTTGAATCCTAAATGGTGATCGCGGTTGAAATGCTGAGTTGGCTTGTTTGTACCAAAGGCAGTTTAATCCTAAAATCACATTTGTACAATTGTAAGCCAGCAAACTGTGAGGATCCAAAGTGTTGAGATGTTTTTGGGAAAGCTGAACACATTTTGACGTGTGGTTACAAACTGGAGGGAGAGGTTAGGTGAAGGATTCAACTATTTGTGCAACATAATAGAAATACATTTTCCTTGAGAATTCCCTCAGCTAATGTGGTTGTGAGGATGGAGTGTTTGTATGTTATGTTGTTACATGCGTGTGTGTGTGTGTGTGTGTGTGTGTTTGTGAGAATGTGAGTGCGTGCTTTTGTATTGAAGGGCAGAATGGAAAAGGCTATGCACTGCTGCTGTTCAAGTACTTCAAATTAACCTCTTTTTCTCTTTTTGCATCCCTCACACACACACACACACACACACACACACACACACACACACACACACACACAC
>JAVQJD010048705.1:0-25291 GCA_036023655.1 Nannoperca australis
AGCGCCATATCACAACAAAGTTATCTCAGGGCACTCTATCGCATGGAGCAGGTCGAGACCAACTTCCACACACACAAAGAGTGCTTAGACAGTAACAAATAATATCTTTATCCTCACTGTGGTATCATCCTGTCACCCACAAATCTCGATAATGGCATTGTAAAGTTCTCATTACATTACATTACATTACATTTAGGCATTTAGCAGACGCTTTTATCCAAAGCGACTTCCAAAATAAGAGCTTTACATCAAGTGCATAAAACCATGATTGAAAACAACAGGACGTCTCATCAGACTTGTAAGGGCTGGTAATGAATCGCAAGTGCTATAAGCAGGTACATCGCTGCCCATGGCAGAATGTTGCCAGTGTGACGACCCAACCTTCTGTATGTTGGTGACCTGATCTTGAGTCTGATGGCTGACAGCTGGGTTGGCTCGTCAATAGAGTTTACACCTGGGACCAGTGATTGCTTGATTAAAACAAATGTAGGAGTGATAAATCTCCTCATTACTGACATTACATCAAGAACCTTTAGTTAGCAATGGTTTAAAAAATCAACCTGCAACCTGAAGTTTTGATTCAAGAGTTTTAATGTCTCAATGTGTCCAAAAATCCCCCAAATATTTAAATATATGTTGGTATCACCCTCCACAGAACCATTTAGTAATTATTGTCACATTTTTAATAACTGTATTGTACTTTAGTATTTTGTCAACAATATTTAAAAACAAAACACACATACTTCCTGTTTTGGAAAAGTAGATTGTTCTCGATGGAGCCGTAAAGTATACGACTCTCTTTAGTAGATGTTAAATTTTCTCTCTCTGAAGTCTTCTTCTTATTCTCATCCACACTTTGCCCCCCCCACACCACCACCCCCCCACCCTATTCTCAAAGTGACTCTTAGCATCTGGGAAAAATTTATGGAGTGTGAGGCAATTTATTCAAAGTGTGGATGTCCCGAGAATTCAGTTATGGAGCTGCTTTGTGGACGAACGCAAGGCTCATGAGGACAGTAGGATGATTCCAGCCGGTGTGTGTGTGTGTGTGTGTGTGTGTGTGTATGAGTGTGTGTGTTTTTGTGAATTAAGATGCCTGTTATCAGAATGCTTTTATTTCAAGAAAGAAAGTCTCCAGAAATGTAGTAAAGTTATTTGCCTTTGTCATAAACGGTGCAACACCAGTGCCCTTTTTGTTATGTTGCATGTTTTGAGTGTGTGTATTAAGTGTAATGAAGAGGAAAATGTAGGAGGTTTTTGTAGGACACCACTGACACAAACGTATAATTTGAATGCAAGCTTGTGTGCTGCAGAGCAGATAAGTGGCATGACGTTAGTGACATGAATATGGCTTAAAGGAGGAGGGAGGAGGTCATAAAATCAATTGTGTTTCCAAATGGTCTCGAGTCGCTGCCTTTTGTGTTAATTGATCAAACTGGGGCTTAATTAATGACATGCTACTTTAATGGAGAATAAATACTCATCAATGTCGCAAGGTCACTACTGTAAGTCAACTCCCCAACAGGAACAAAAGGAGCATCATGTGGCTTTCTTCAGGATTTAACTTTTTACGCTTTTAACCCTACCAGCGTTTCATGGTACGCTTCTAGATTATAAATGAGCCAGGTACACTTGACATGACAAAAGAGCTCACACAGAGAGGGTGGACTTGAAATGTAAAACATTTAAAAGAGTGCACTTTAAATCACATCTTTCCTCTCTTCTTTCAGCTGTCACATCAAAAAGTCTGACGGAGTTACGGTCATTAAATTTGCATGATGGCAAACGTATCCTCACCACTGTCACAGTGTGGAGACGTGTGCGTGTGAACAGCAGGTCACTGGTTTCAATGCCTGGGCCAGATGGCAAAATGTGGTTGGAAAAAGTGCATGATGATAGGGTGAATGTTAACTAGCCTGGGATTTTAGAAATAAAGATCTTGAGTGCTGTAATATTTTATGGGTCAACAAGGTCAGTTATGACAATTTATACCCAAGAAAAAATGTATTTGTATATATTGAGCCATTTTATATTAGGAGTTTATTAATACTTTATTTATTTGTCCCATTGTTTAGCAAAGTGCTGTACAAAAACAACAACAAAATGATACATAATAAACAAGGACATGCTTCATCACGCATTAACCGCTACGGTAAAAACAAACCAACAATGGATTTAAATGTTGTGATGGAGCCTGCAGGAAATATTTCAATCACTTAGTGGGTTGAAAACAAAATGTAAAATCTTAAAAGCTATTGTAAAAGTACTGGGTGCCAATCACTTCAAGGTTAACCAGCAGGATGCAGACCTATAAGAATTATGTTCATTCTGCACCAACGTTAAGTGCAAGAGGCAGAGTGTCCATAACGAGAGGGTGTAGGATGGGGTAGTAAAAAAGAGTGTAGTGCATCTGAATTTAATGCGGGGAACTAGACTTATCTATGTTCCCATGGTTCTATGTTCCCATGGTTCTATGTTCCCCAGTGTGAAGTCCTCTTAATGTGTCCCATTAAGGAGTCAAAAGCTCAGTGAATGTTTACCTGAGGCAATATGTTGAAATCACCCACCTACAGCTTAAAGCCCACTGATGTTACACTTTATTGACAACCTACGACAGATTTGAAATGATTTAAAACAGATTTTTACTATTCAAACTGTATTTGAAACATCCATCTCCCTCAGTTTATTTGCAATTTTGAACTTCGAAGATAGCCCTTACCAACCTGTTGCGATGTTAGTTTATATCGAGAGACACACCTGCTGGGAACGTGGGGATACACCCCTGGACTTGTCCTGTCATAGAACAGCTGTTGATGTTGATGTGTAGAGCATGCACATCCAAAAACATTTTACAGGTTACAAACTCAGACAGAAGTCAAACGAAAGATCAGCACACTCTACTGATAGCTCTTAATAAAACACTGTGATACTGTGGTTCTGTTGAATAAACATTTATTGGGAGCCATCAGTGGTTTGTCAGACTTCTGTCTTGCCTAACTGTTGCCTAACTTTGCTCACACCCTGGTTTATTTGACATAACTATGATCTTCCACTAACCTTAATTGTAAAGGAAACTGTAGCCGTTGAACATTTAAAAAGATTGTCATTGAAGGAACTCCAGTGTTTTGCAGAAACGTCCAACATCATCGTTCTTGTCTGGTGATAAGGTTGCAAGATGCGATGAAAAGTAGGCATGAATGAATTTATCAGGGGACATTTATATCTGAAGGCTCTGTTAAACATAACAAATGTTTTATATTTACTTTATTTCTTCTATCTTTGCTCTGGCTGTGATTTATGAATCTGTCAGGCGATGCAGGTGAATTTATCTGCCTGCATGTTTTTGATTATTTACACACAGACACACAATGTCACAGCCCCGGCTGTCTTTGTTAATCTAATACCTTTTAATACTGGACATATCTGGACCCAACATATATGTATAAGTTACCAGCACTGTTTCTGTTTGCCTCATCTCATGCCCCTGCTGTCCTGGCACCACCATGTGGCCCACCATCTTTCCCTGAGTTCAGTTCAGAGGAAGGCCCCTGTGGGACCCTGACTTATCTGCAGGCCTTGGATAATGGATGATGGAAATCAGGCTCCATCATGGCCAACAATCTGCTCCACTGAGGGTTCCTGGCCCCGTGCACTGGCCGACCCAGAGCGTTTCTCTCAGCGCCAGCACATGCTGATGGTTGCTTACTAACCCTGGGTCCAGATGCCAAGGCATCTGCCCGCAAATACAATGTAATGCTGAGGCTCTGTGGGCCCGGCGGACTGGCTGGATGCCAGCAGACTGGGACCACCAGGGGCCGGTCCCCAGCCTGTCTCTCTGGCTTATGGATCCGTCCTCTAAGAACTGAAACAGATTAATGTCATTCACTCTGTCTCATACAAATGATGTAGAGCATACTTCTGTGTTTATTATTCAAACACATATAAATGCACCTGACAACATATAACTTAGTTCATGTTGTGAACAATGACTCTAAAATAAAAAAACAAGGTGCAAAACAAAGGTGCAGCTGACCGGTCAGAAATGTGCTTTAAAAAACAAACAAAAGTCATTGAAACAAGCACAGTTCTTGATAATATCAGGCTGTAGATTGCTTTTCCCTCCTGAATAATTTCCTTCTTATGGAGTGCAAATAAGGTGCAGATATTCAAATTACAACTGCATTTCTTCTTACTATTATTATTATTTGTCTTATAGGACTCGAGGCTCATCACCTGTATGCGGGGTGCCGAGTGGGATTTCATTGTTTGACTGATACACCTGCAGTGCAGCACCAACTGTTTGTTCTTTGGATCTCGGTTGCATCATTAAAGTCACATAATAAAGGTGCTGATTATCAGACATCTTTTAAAGGTGACACATTCCACGTCTCTGCATTGCTGCCTTTATCTTCACACATCTTCAAAAAGATTGTTAACTTAGATAAAAGTTAACAATCTTTTTCATATGTTGTTTCAATTATTTTGTCCACCCCCCTCCCCCTGCGGCTCTGTGTTTCCCTCCGCAGAGCTGTCATCCCTGCAGTGGAAGGGGAGTTCAAGGATTCATCAAACAAACAGCAGGACCAGGTCTCTGCAGAAACCTGCTCGACGGGCCAGCCCGGGTCCACACATCATGACTGAGCTAATGAGAAGGGCCTGGATGGGTCAGTGTGTGTGTGTGTGAAGCCTGGCTCTCTTCCAGTTCTAACCCATCCAGGTGGTTTGATTAAACACATCTCTAACACATTGTCTGAGGGTTAAGCAGAGGTGTCTGGGAGAAAAAGTTAAGTAGCAACAGACCTGAAGCAACTGGAGTGAGTTTCTTTTTCCAGACATCCAGAGAAACATACTGGATATTACAAGAGGAGCTAATCTGGTATTTACAGTACATATTGAACTATTACACAACCTCCCTCTGCTGTGTGTTGACTCTCTCTGGGGCTGCTGAACTACAAAACATGAATCCTTTACTCTTGCATCTTTTTTAATGATGTTCAAACACAGTTTTCACTTCCACACATGATAAGTAGCAGAATCCCTTTGTGCTGGTGTGAATGCTTGCCACAGTCTCTGCGGTAAGACTATAGCCTGGCTGCATGGCTGCATGTGAGCAGTCAGACGGGGAAACCAGGCTTGTGAATCAGCAGGAGTTTGTTATTTAAGAGCTGTAGTTTCAACAACCTGCATATCTGTGTCAATCTCATCCACACTTGACTGGCAAAGAAATATGACATGGCCATATGAAATGGTTCTGTTGTTTGGTGTCTGGAAGAGCACTTTCCTGCTTCCTCTGGCTCGGTCCCATGAACATATACATTTACATCTTCACTGCAAGAGACTGTCGCTGTTGTAGTCCTACTTGGTAGCATGATTTCACAGGACTGCACCTTTTACATGCCATGAAACTCCGCCAGTGTGTACTGTATTAGAAAAGGAGTGGAAACCATGCACACTCTCTGTACTGTGCTCTGTGCACATCTTGCAGCAAGCACAGCTCACCCTGCTGATCATGCAAAGAGTTTCTCTCTCTTTCCAGATACTATCTGCTGATGCTATCTGTGAGATTCAGGTCCAGCCCTCTTTTGCCAGTTTGAAACTCAGTGGTCCAATCCCCAGCAGGCACGCCCTTTGAAGGACTTAACATTGTTCTGTGTGCTCTGTCACGTAATCAGGTATGTGCTGGGGTCTGCTGTGTTTTGGCATCCTCAGCCAACATTGTTTTGTTGTAGTTTATCTCAGCTAATAAGAAAGACAGTAATTCAACCAGTTTCAGGGTGGCAGCAGTGAATATGAATTGTTCACTGGGATGTTTTTAAAACATTTAAAAATGAATGCCTGAGGCATCAGCAGCTCAGATATACCTATAACTTTATTTAATTTTAATATTTTCAATATGCTGAGGGAATCAAGAGTGAAATCATATTCATGAACTGTTCCCTGACGCTGGATATAATCTTGTCCAGTATTTATGTAGTAAAACTGGGAAATTAATTGTCTTGCATGGCTCGTCTTTGTGTGCCCACCTTCTGTGAATTCATACATTTCAAAGAGGAGCGAGAGGGAATGAATTTGTCACGTTACAAAGCACACAGATCACGGAATTAGTCATTAATTATTGTGAGAAATGAATGAAGATTGGTCTGGTCAGTGAGCATAGTGAAAGAGTTCATATATTCATCTACAGAGATTTACTTCAGTGTTCCAGAAATGAGTTAATTCAGCTGAGAGTCAGTTCACACACTTATTAAGTGCTTGTGGCATTAATCTGTCTTTGTCCAATTAGGAGTCACATTTCTATATGATGCTGGGCTTCAGTCAAAAGTGCTCATCGCCCACTGATATCAGTGAGAAGCTTCAAGTGCACCATGCTGAGATGGAGCTACACAGAGCATTTAACCCAGAAAGACCTTCAAAGCTTTTCATTGTAAAAGTACGGATGGATAGTTACACAGAATTTTTTTTACATGGATATCTACTTAACTCAGTCTTTATGAGTATCCAATTAGCCATGGTAATATCCATATTTTTGAAGTAAATAGGGAGTGATTTTGGACACAAGCTAAACGTCTAAAGCGATGCTAGTGGGGACAGTGGTGCCTTGAGCTAAATGCTAAAATCATCTTACTAACATTGTCACAATGAAAATGTTAACGCGCTGATGTTTAGCAGACATAATGGCTATCATGGGCACCATCCTAATTTAGCATGTTAAACAATAACAGTGTGGTGCCAAGAGTCCCAGAGAGCTACGTTTTTTTAAGGGCGTTAATATCTCCAGCAGTATCCAGTCCAGTACCACAACAGCACATGTGTGGCTGTGGATATTTTGGACATAGCAAATGACTGGTGATATTTTATCCGCATGTATAGAATCATTTATCATCTGCTCAGCAATCAGCCAGCACTCCCATCAATTCTTCAGGTCTCAGAGGAGTGCAGAATACATAAATGCCCCGTTTGTTTCTGGGCTAACCGGAAACACATAACAGACATAAGTTTCACAGCTTCATGGATGAATAGTAACATTATTGCAGTTGTGGTTTTGCGATGACTTTCCATATTCATGTGAGGGGAATCAGAGTGTTTAGGGTGGGTGGACACCTTCAAAATGTATGAGTTTGAAATGTGTTGTGTTTTAAATGAAGCACTGTCTGCTGTAATGTTACAGACATTTCAAGATGGATAAGTGCTGTGACAGGAGAGTTTAAGGCTGTTTGGATTTGTGACTAAATGTATTTTTGTTCCCGACTACTGTGTGATTTTTAAGGATTAAGAATTGAGTTTGGCTCTCAGCCGCGTACAGCAATAGGCGTTAATATTTGTCTCATGGAAACAATGTCAAAGTGAAAGTAAACTTTTAATTTATTCTACGATTCATTTTCAAGGTCTTAAAGTGTGTTTGCCTGCAAGTCAACCTTCATAAAAGAAATGGAGGAAGCCTAATGAGAGGGTCTTCTTAAAAGGTTTCATCATCTTTTCTAGATTATTTAACTGCATGTTTAATTTTAATGTCTTCCCTTTAATGTCTGCCCCGGTGGATCCTAGACAAATTGCATCGCACCGCAATTTTACATTTTTGTCGAGAACTCAGTGTATGGGACAATGCGTATGAAATCATCTGCAAGATATCTAAAATGTTTCCATTTCATGTAGAAGAGTTGATGCTTCCACTTGCCATTATCACTGTTAGATTTATCTATTAGTCACTGATATATTTTATCATCATCATATTTACTATTTTATTTAGTTAATTTTGTTGATAATGTATTTATTACTTTACCCCTGGGAGTTGTCTGTAACATGAGCGCCCTCTACGGACCCGTGCAGATTTGACCCCCAAATGCGTTACCAGTTCAGCAGTCAGCAGCGTCCACCTGTCCCATCGGTAGGTTGACCTGTTAAACTTCGTTTAAGGTTGTTTTAGTTGGTTATAATGTAGTTTCTTTAATTTGTATGTAACGATAAGCTCCCAATTTTCACAGCTAGTGTTTCAGTGACGATGTTGGCTGGGTGTGGTGTCGCACCTGGTTATCGGCCACTTTGCTAGCGTGATTGTTTTCACGAGTCACCTGACGATAGCTTCGTATCTCCGCGGTGTAGTTTACTAACCAGCAGGAAGCGAAATGTGTTTTGTGTGTATGTGTGTGTGTGTTATTTTCTGGAGCTACTTACCACGAAATTGGCTATTGAAGGCCTAATTTCATTCCGTTGTAATTAGAATGTATATTTTAAAAGTGCCACTTCTACACAGCTGCATTGCGCATGACATGATTGGTGTCTATGACGAGTATTCAGATCATTTACTTAAGTAAAAGCATATAATCTGAAAGGTAAATAAGTAACTAAAGCTGTCAGACAAATGTAGGAGTAAAAGTTATGGATATACCTCTGAGATGTAGTGGAGTAGAAGCACAAAATGGAAATACTCAAGTATAGTAGCCTTACAAGTACATTGAATTTCTACTTGAGTAAATGTACTTATATTCCACCACTGATGACGATGATGTTGTGAACAAAAAATAGATTTTTATCATTATTTTGATATTTTGTTTTCTGTGTGGTTTTATCAAGTATAACTTTAAAATGAATTGAAGTGATGTAGTCCAGAAATCTGTACACTGGAATGGCTGCTACACTTACTCTTGACTGTACACAACACAACTATTGCAACTGTTCTGGCACGTTAGCATGTGGTTCATGTAGCATTTGAAAAATAAACTTTATTTTCAACAGTCCTGTTATTTTGCTTTTTTACAGCTTTGTGGAGGAGTATTACAGGTTGCCCTGTGACTGCAGCCCTTACTCTTATCAGCTGTTGGCATTGGCGTTTCCTGTCCATGCCGTTTGGAAGCGCATTGGTTCTGCCCGCTGGACTGTTTTACTTCAGCAAGGTCAGTGTCTGCTGCTAACATTCACACTGTCAGTGTATGGCTTGGCTCTGTTCACTTTCTGTTTATGTACTAGGAAATATGGCTGATTACACTGCTGGCTGTCCAGCTGCTTGTGTTTTTATGTTTTTGCTTCTGCTGGCTGCTAATATTTGCTCTATAGCAGCTGTTTTTGATCAATGTGTACCATTTGCACTGGTATAAATAGTGATTGCATGCCTTGTCGTGGCATGTGTGGAATTTGGTTTGACAATCCCAAATATAAGGCCTGCTTAAGCATATTAGGAATTCCAAATTAGGAAATAAAGATTGATGCACACATTGTCAGATTGTAACATACATGTTAACAGCCATTTATTTACATAATAAACATCTAGCTATTTGTACTCAGATGTCAAGTATGGTCTGAAAAACCTACAGAGAAGTCTGGAAGTTTGAGTCTGGAAAAGTATGGCATTTTGAAATGGTTATTGTGTAGGAAGCTTGTCTTCCTGTTATTGGGTTGTTGTTACTATGATGCTTTGATTTTGATGATTTTAAAAATTAATACTTATGGGCCTGATTGGTTTTGCATTACATTGCACTGTAACCAGTCCCAAACCTAAGGGTGATATTATATGTTGTATTTAACAGTGTAAATACAACGAGTTCAGCTCACATCATTATTTTCTGTAATATTGGGTTCATAATTCATATTATTTCCTGTCCCTGCAGCTTGGAACCATGATGGTTCTTTCCAGCATTTACTCTTATATGACCCCCTGACAATCACTGATTCGCTTCAGCAAGGTAAGTGCCTGCTGCTTGTGCTAAGATAATTGGGAATTCATAGCAGTGTCCCACTTCCATTCTGCACACTCTGAGGTTTCGAGTTTGCGGTTCACAAGGTCTTTTCTAAACTGACTAAATGTCGCTTGAATTTTGAGTGTTCTGTTGATGGAGACTAACGTCCCACAATGCCATGCAGGAAATAGAGGTGCTATTCACAGCTGCAATAAATTCTATCAATTGCAGAGAGTAGTTAAACTATCTGTTATTGGAAAACAGAAAAGTATAAAATCTTTGCATTGAAATTGGCAGTGGGATTTTAAAGTCATTATTAGTCAAACAGTAAAGGATGTAGATTTCTTGTAGACTAACATCAGAAACTACAATAAATATTACTATTTAGTGCATCCTGTATTCAGTTAAAATGCAGTGTGGGACTGGGACACGGTCAGTGTTTATGGCTGCTGTCGCTGCTGGTTGTTTTTGTTGCTCTTGTGTTGCTGCTGCTTTTTGCTCTCATGCTGCTGTTTTGTATGTACAGATCTGCAGTGCTATAAAATCAGAATGACGTGGTTGTTGTGAGTGAACTCATTTTCTTCTGGCTGTGGTTCAGCTTGTGTGTTTTAATGATGCTTTCCTGCTGTTGATTTTTGTTGTGATCAATTATGATTAAGTTTGTCCGAGTAGTGAGTGCTATATAGGCTGGTTTGGCTTTGCATTTTATTCCCCTCCAGTATGTTGTTGTTGTTGTTGTTTTTTTTGGTAACCAGCCCTGAGGCTATAAGGGTATATAAGACTCTCTGTTGGCTCTGTGGATGCAAACATCAGGGTTTTATTGCACAGAGCTGCATGATTATTTTCTCTTATATTTGGACAATATTTACAATTGACTACATAAAAATGCCCTTTGAAGTCTGAGGCAAATGTCCGTGTCTGTGCTTGTGCTTGTCTGTGGTTCTTCTTCTTCCATATTTTGACTCTCAGCTGCTACTCATCAATCACTGATTCACTTCAACAAGGTGTTATTGCCTGTGCTAACATGCATATCGTGAGTTAATGTCTTGGCTCTGTTGTATGTTCAGAATTATGACTGCTGCTGGTGCTTCTGTTGATTGTGTTGCTCTCTGCAGATCTGCTGCTGCTTGATTATTCGGTGTCTGCTGGCTGTCAGTTTGAGCTCTTATGCTGCTGTATGTGCAATATTTGTATTTGTTATTAATTGTGAATGTTCTAGTGGTGGCTGACCTGCAGTGATTTTTCTTTTTCTTGTTGTTTGGCACATGTACTGTGATGCTTTTGTTTTGTGCATTTACAGAGTTTCTCAAATCAATGTGTTTATGTGACAGCTAGCTTGATTTACTATGCATCATAACATAATTGTGACTAAACTGCTGAGCTTGCCTTTAATTGTTTACACTTCTGCTCCAACTCAAACTGCCAATCTAAAGCTCATAGCCATGTATTGATAATCATCTGATTATCAGTACTACGTAAACTTTCCTATTTCTGCTTGTTTGATGTGTTTTGTGATTTTTAATATACATACATTAATCATTATTGCTGCATAGCTGAGATTTCTCCTGCTTTCTGCTGCATGTCAAGTAGATTGGTGGGTACAGTTTTATCTTAGTTCACTATAGACTGTTCCCTTTAATGGTTGGAGGCGCTTTGTTGGAGCACATAGTTCCCAAGGTCAGAGCCCAGACACTCAATATCTTTGAACATATACTGTATATTCACATAGTAATCCTTTCTGTGTGAGTTGGCAGATTTTACATAACAATTGTGTGTTCAATACAGCACAAGTAAAAAGTAGAATCACCATACAATGTGAGAGCATGTTTAACATACAGATTGAGATGACAGGTGATTTCAAAAGGCCATTGAGATGACCTTGTTTTTTATTAAAGGGTAGTGTAACAATGGAAATACACGTGATACTTTTTATGGTTTTCCCTTATTAAAATCCCAGTCAAATTATAATAATGACCAATGGAGCAGAAAGACACCTGCACAACCAAGGTCGTGGACTTTTCATGGAACATATGTCAGTGGTTTGATCACAAAATCATCTTAATAATTTATCTCTCAATTGACATGGTGGTTACTGAAATCAAGTCGTACTCAGATTGAGAGGCTACAGTATATTGTCTCCCAGAATTCTTTAACATAGCAACACAGCATTTCAAAATCCTTTAAATAACAATCAACAGGTTAAATTCTTATGTATTAAATACTTTTCAACATAGCCTTTTTTTTTAAATAGTATTTTAAGTTTGGCTTAAAAAGTCCCAGCAGTAATTTGCTTGTCAGTGTGTTCTCCTTTACATGTCGCTGGCCAAGATATTATTGCACTGATAATTGAGAGTCAGCACTCTCAAATACACTATTGGTGTAGAGTTTAATTTTTGCTTTAACCAGAGGCTGAGGGCAGAACCCCCAGGCATGCCCCTCCTCAAAGGGGCTCAGTTTGAGAGCCTAGTGGAGTTCTAGTAAGGATGGGGGCTCAGACCTCAGACTCCAGGCTGGATACTCTGCCCCAGGGCTTTGGCACATAGGGACTGTTGACTCTGCGTGCCACCAATACTTGCCTCCGCTCTCTGTTCCCAGGGCCTGGATCTTCCCTCTTTCCTGTACCATCATAGGGCCCAAACATATTGTTGTGGTAAACCACCTGCCTGTCACTCATACGAGGCAGCATTGCTGCGTTATCTGGGCAGTGGCTTGTACAGGGAAACAAGTGGCACATGTCCTTGGAACCGTTGTAGAAATGGGACGGTCCCTGGGCCATTGGCCCCACATACACTGGTAAGTCTGTGTATGAGTTCAGGTAGGTGGAGTAGTGTCTGTGCACCACAGTGGAGGAGGAGCGTCGCAGGGCAGCGGCATTCTGCAGAATGGCTTCCCTGTAGGAGGGCAGCCGGGTGGAATCAGAGTACTTGAGCTTTTGCTTGTAGGGGTATGAGCCCATGTGGGCTGGGTCCAAGTAGGCAGGTTCAGCAGCCAAGGGGTAGCAGGACAGGTTGTGCCCCAGACTGCCATATAGCTTGTGGGGCTTTGGGTTGGCCACTACCACCCGTGGAAACAGGTCCGGCATGTCCACGCGGGAAGAGGGAGATGTGGACGTGGAGGGCTTTGTTTCATCTACCTGATGGATCCTATCATTTCCCCATGTGGCTTTGAGGAATGAGGCGCGGCGGTTGAGTTTGTCCTTCCCCAGGAGTGGTATGTCATCCATTTCAGGCTCCAGATAGGACTTCATACAGGAGTTGCAGCTGGAGCTTCCTGGGTAGTGTCCTGAAGTGCAGCCCATGGCAGCAGCGACAGGGGCATGGTTGGTCAGGAGGTGATTGGCCCTCAACTCAGCAAGGCAGGATCGAGGTTCATCGTAGTCGCCTCTCACTCTGGGGTCTGCAGCATCAAACACGTAGCTATGGGACCTCCTCCTCCTGGTCACACAGTCGGGGGGGTAGCTAAACTTCCTCCTCAGTGGTCCTTTGTGCTCCACGTAGATATCGGGCACCTGGAACTCCCTGTAAGGAACAAAAGGGGACGTCGGGTGCCGGGCCTGGTTCTCCACATACAGCCTGCTGCTGTGGTGGGGGTTAGAAGTACCAGGGGGAGCAGGGTCCCGCATGGCGATATGAGGGCTGCTGAGGCTGGAGATCGGCAGAGTCCTTTCTAAGACATGTTGACTGCTGCGGTTCGGCAAGGTGTAGCGGAGTGGGGTGGGTCTGGTCACCACCCGGGGCTTATCAAGGAGGGGCTGGGTGGAGGAGTCCCCATAATGAACTGGGAAGGTGGGTGTGAGGGCCCTCTGAGGGTATGGTGAGTGGTTGTCCGTGATGCTGGAGATATAGGGCAGACGGCCATGGGTCATGTCTGTGGTCGTCACTCTGGGTGGCAGGCCAGCCCGCACATTGTCGCCCCCCCGCCTGCTCCAGTTCTCTATTGTTTTGGTTGCATTGTCTAGAGAGTTCTCCACTCTGGCAGAGGATACCATGTCCTTGGCTGTCTGCAGCATCTTTAGCATATTGGCTTGTGTATAATTGGTAGTGATGTCCGGACTCTGAATGCTACCATTGTGGTCAGTTTGCTCTACTCCATTGAAGCAGCTGTAGATGCCCTGCAGAAAGGTGGAAGGGTGAAATTAGTATTGAACTCCCAAAGGTTTTTAGTCATGTTTTGCTACAGATACAGTGAATAATTTTGGTCAATTTCTATAAAATCTCTATGCAAGTGATGTAAAAACAATAATTTGAAATACACAAACAAAGTCATTTCTGGTAGCTTCATGTCAGTGTTGCTGTGTTTGAAATGTTTGCACAGAGCTTGATCTTAAAAACAGCTCAGGCATACAAATGAGTCAGTTGCTGATCATGCACTTACCAAATTAGTTTCTCCATTTTTATCCCATGAGCTTTATTTTACTTTCAAATTGTGTATCTGTTTAGAATATGTAATCTCACCTCTGACTGCTGTCGTCACACAGATAAAGGTTTTCTTAATGGGACAATTTAAATTCAATTTCTCAGGGATCGTGACCATGACAACATTTCAGCAAGTATACATGAAGTTATTTTATTGCTTTTAACTCATTTTATTTTACTATCTTTTTTTATTATTGCTGCCCTTGAACTTGCTGGTTGAGTACTGAATTGACTAACTGCATTGCCAATATTTCTAAAGCTAAATTTTGAAGGATACCTCAGGAGGAAGACAGCAGGCTTTTCAACTGTATTTGTTCATGCAGCAAGGCTGTCGCGTATTATTACGTCTATCTGCAAAAAGGGTTTTGTTACTTGTGTGGCATTTAAATAACTTTTCCACAACTCAGTGGATGCTATAAAAGCAGATATAATCCTTACACTGTACTGATAATTACAAACATGTCTACTGCTGTTATTTATGGAACATATCCCAGTGTTGTACTGCCCATGTTGCAGCGGTTACCTCTTAAATGACATAGACCAAATGTTTTTATATTTCATACGTAAGGATTACTTACTCTACTGATAGCTAGGAGGAAGTCCAGGCGCTCTGATTTGCGGACTGAATGTCGTAGTTTCCAGTAGAGCAGATGTTCCCAAGCGAAAACCAGCAGGCTCAGGCCCATTGCCACAAGCAGCATGTAGAAGACTCCCGCCATGTTGTCAATGTCCAGCTTACTGCTCATCACCTCTTTCTTCTCATTACGGCAGATGCCTGTGAGCCAGACGGTCTGCAGCTTCTGTGTGTCACCTGTGAGTTGGGAGCACAGAACACAGACTTAAACCTTATTTGCATTACACTAGAATTACTTGGGGACTTTGAGTGAATGATGAAACGCCCTCCAACCTTTCATGAAATGCATTTGCATGGGATAATGACATTCTCTCAAATTACCGACACCCCAGATCCAACTGTATAAGCCTGTACAGTTCTTCTGTTTGTGATTAAGTGAATCCAAAATCACTTCTTATCACTCATTATTATTTCTAGAAGAAAAAAGCAAATATTGGCTGCTCCGAATTTCCACATTAAAACTAAAAACCGTAATTCTGGCAGGATTATGTTTTGACATGTTTACATATCTGGCAAGTGGCTAAAATGTTAATACTGAAAGTATCTCCATGACAACGTATTTCATTTTTTTCCTGCCCAAATATCCGATCCAATAGTATTATGAAACTTGTCTATACTTATATATGTTTAGGTACTGACAGCACTTGGTTAAGGTTAGGGAAGGATTGTGGTATTAATACAGAAAATGTCCTGGGACATCCTGGTCTCAGATGTCCTGCACTTTGTACAGCCATAATCCACCCGACCACCTCCCTGTGACTGTGGTGCGCTACATAAGTGTAAAAAAATATATACATACGCCACAGCGTAAGTGAAGAAACTATTTAGTAATAAACATTATATCTAGGAGAAAATCCCAATCTGTTAAACATCTCACGGCCCCTCAGAGATCTGAGATCGTTTTTGATTATTGTGTGTGTATTCCAGCAATTTTTTGGTTTCTGTGAGAAGTAATGTTATCACAGTGCTGTGTGTATGGCCTCTCAGTCTGACATATTATGCAATGTGCTGTATTAATCCTCTTACCATCTATTGCATATTTCTGCCAATGGTGTCCAGCTTTTGCCCGAGACTTCGAAATATCTTGCCGGAGGAGGTTGGGTTAGTGGAATAAGTGCCACGTTGTAAATCACCTCTTGAAACTTGGTTTTATTGACATGCATTAATGACGCATCTCATCTCATGTGGATACATTTAATAATAATCACACTATAATAATATTTTGTATTCTATATTCATACATGCATCAATACATTATGTAGTGGTTTTTTTCAATTTTTTTCCATTCAGGTTTACGGAAAACATGCAAATACAGTTATTATAACCTTATTGCTAATAGTTGGTGAAATTCAGCATCTACTGTATATATATGATGAATTTACCATCAGCCAGGAACTGCAGCAGGGCCAGGTCAATGGGTCGTTTCCAGCGTGAATCCTTCTGCAGGGCAATGCCGTAACCAGTGGTAGCAAACACTTTCCCACTGCCAATGGTCACCAGCTTGCAGCCCTCGTCTTTGCCAGCCATGTAATTCAGCACAGCAGCATCGTAGATAAAGGCATCCAGTTTCCTAAAAGGGTAAGGAAAGGGATTTTTACTCAAGTGGCCATTATATAAGAGTTTGGCTCTGTTTTTGCTCTCAGTTCTGCTGTAAATGTATTTTTACTCTTCTTGGCAGACACCTACCCTGTTTTGAGGCTGTTAAGGGCATCCTCTACTCCCTTCTGGTTGTATTTGACCATGTGGGAGTGCATTTCCGGGTAGTTACTCCTTATGTTGCGCTCTGTGCTGCCATTTGGGACCGTACCAAAGCGGAATGGAGGGTACTGCTCCTGTGGCTTTTGAAACTGTCAAAAAAGGTAGAACAAGAATTGATCATGATGTCTATCTGTCTAGAGATTGTAGAATTCCTTTGGGCAAAATGTTTGGACCTGAGGATCACTGTAGAGACCTTGGCATATGAGCAGATAATCAAATTCAGGTTGTCCCATCACTCTGTAGACTTCATAGTTCTGTTTCCTGTCATTTAGAAATGCCATACTAGGAAAAAAAGATGCTTAAAAAAGATGCTAATACAATACATTTTGATATTTCTGCTTCATCTCCCAAGTGCTACTGTGCTAGTTATCCTATCTGTCTCACAATTCAAAGACCATCAGTCAGACACCAAAGAGTCCAAAGAGATCCACATTTCCTTCATTCCCTTTCTTGTCTGCAGTAAGAAATGAACTTCTTATTTTATCCTTTTGCCTCTGGCAGTGCTATATGTTTTTAATTAGCCGTCAGGACAGGAAGTGGGACGGGGTGGAAATGCAATCGACAGAATTGCACTTTTTCATTAACCTTATGCAAATATGGTCTCAGTACATTAGCGGAGGGACGGCTCAGGCTGAGGTTTGTGTATGAGAAAGGGGGCAATATCATGCCAGGACATCTTGAAAATGAACTAGACCGCTTCTGTATACTGACATCAAACCTTGAGCAATCTCTTGAGTTTAAGTTTGTATGTGTTTTTTTATATTTATATCTCAAGTTTTTCTGTGAGGGCTTTTACATACAACACCCTCCATCCTTAGATCCTTAATTCAGATCAGATTTAGAGATGGAATCCCTCTTCTCTGATGTGAAATAGTAGGTTTATGATCATAACAGAAGTAGTAGTTGTAGAGTTGTAACGTAGAGAAACTGAACTACTGTTTACAACCAATAACTACAAAGGAGCAACTGTACAAGGTGCTAGAAACTGTGTGCTGTGTGCTACAGAACTCATCACTCCAAGTCCTCATACCTAATGAAAAAGATAGGACCTTTCTCATTGGTTAATGCTGGGTTTAGGAAACTCAGACTACCTGGGTAGAGTTCAGGATGGAGTTCAATGTTGATTCTTGGTAGGAAACATGATGCAAACCATCATCTGTGGTGTCCGAGTCGAACACTTTGAATATCTCATAAACAGTGATGTAGTGTGTCTGACACAAATGGTTTGGTTGAAGGAGATTGGGAGTTAACATGATGTGTTACCCCCATCACATGGTCTTTTCTTATAAGTCATTAGAGCAGCTCTGCTCGTCTTTATCACTCTTATGATACAAGATCACTTCCCGTGGCTTCACCTTGTACCTTATTTACATTTCCATAACCTGAGGGGTTCAACACAGCTGGACAAAAAGCAGTCCACCCCTCCATTTCCTTCCACACTGCCATGCAGAATGCTTTTCAATAATCTATGGACTCGCTGTCAACATGGCTCTGTTTCTTTCTCTGCATAGCAGAATTAATATATAATGAAATGAGACTTGTAAATGACTTTGCCAGATTCGTAATGAGCAGTGGACAGCTTGGTCTTTTCCTCAAATGCCTCTTTAATCCCTTCAGTTGCCTGCGAGCAAAGAGTCTACAAACCATTTCTTGTGCTGACGGTTTAACATGGATTACCTTGTCAATACTTGTATAAAACACATCCTCAGGCCAGACAAATATGCATAAGATAATGCCAGAAATTACAATCACTGCCTGCCCAGAAAATCCACTTGTGTATTACATATCATAGGCTTTTCCCAGACAACCCCATCTTAAGCATCTAGGGATGTAATTCAATTTCACCACTTACTCTATGAACCCTCGTTATATTTTGCAGGGGAAGTAAAATGTCACAGCCATGACATTGCCACTTCTGGATATTTGCCTTCATAACTGTTTACACACCCAAAATAGACCACTTTGTGTTTTTCCTAAGCTGTACATCAAACACAACACACACACAGGACTGTCAATGACAGTGACAGAGCTCTGTACCTTTTTGTCACTCAGCCCAGAGACCGTGTCGATGTATTGCTCCTGGATCATGAAGGCTGCCAGGTTGGCTGTGTAGGAAGCCAGGAAAATGACAGCAAAGAAAGCCCAGACAAGGACCATGATCTTACTGGTGGTGCCCTTCGGATTCTCAATGGGGACCGAGTTGTTAAAGACAATTCCCCACAGCAGCCACACTGACTTCCCTATAGTGAAAGTGGGACCTCCAGGATCTAGAAGAGATGAAGACACAATGTTGGAGGAAATACACTCAATGTACAAAGGCTGTGCAACCCAAATGACAAAATAGTTTATTCGCCATATAACCTTTCCTAAAATAATAATAATAATTCATTTTAAAATACAAAAAAAAAAAGATCAGTAGCCGTGAGCGAAGCGCGTTTGGTCTTTCTAAAAAAAGATGAAATCATGACATAATTAATTATCAATTGCTGTTCTTCCAACATTTACATACTGATGATGCAGTTTCTGAAAATATGGAAGGTCAGGGTTGTTAAAAGAGGGTAGACCTACTTTTAGAGCTCACTGTACTTTCACATAAACCCCTAACTAAACTAAAACCATCTTTTATCTCATCCACTACCACCTAGAGAGTATTTCTGCCTATAACGTATAACATATTGACTCGGGTTTCAAGAAACAGCTTTTTTTTGTTGTGAATTCAGGATAAAAGCTCTGCTTCTCTAGAGTTTATGAATATCAGCTCCAATTTAATATAAGAAAGCATCAATTTCTATGTATGCACATGCTTTAAGGTGCACTAAAACAACAACAACAACAAAGCTCACCTTTGGCAGTGACCAGGCTGCGGTTGTACCCAACTGGACTGCAGTATTCAAAGACGAAGACTGTGATGGCCACGACAGTCAGACACATGACGAACATCATCACCCAGACCGCCGGGCTGTAGGGTTCTACAGGGACAGAGCACACAGGCCTCACTGAGACGCTCAAGGTGTGATGGTTGTAGGATAATACAAGGCATGCAACTTGTGACACAATGTCCCGTTTGCAGATAAGTTGAGCACATGTTTTCAAGCAAAAACATCCATCCAACAGCCACGTCTTCATTACTCAAGAGAGGCTCAGAGGAGTTTCTCACCCAAAAAGGCAGATGGTGAGACAGTCCCGTTACTCCTGGCCACCATCACGCTGATCCCCGTCTCCACAAACGGCACAGAGAAGTCGATAATCTCAGAGCGCTCTTCGTTTATGGTCAGCGAGCCGATGGCCATGTCCGCCCGTTTGTAGAAGACCTGTGGCCGAGAGAGGGAGAGAGTCAATAGAGATATTTTGGGATTGGAGAGCGGATGTTTGTCTGGCTGCTCTCATAAATCGGACTCTGTGTATCAGCGTCCAACATAATACTGGACGTCCACTGCTGACCTTTGAGGTAAATCTCATCTATCAGTGGAGTGGGCCTCTGTCCCTGAAGGTGATGTACTGTCTGGTACCTCCAGCAGCCTCACGGCCACAACTCAGAAGCCTATGCCAGTGTTATCTTGCCTTTTGTGCATTGTGGAGCACAATCCTCCATTTAACCCAGCTCTTATCCATTATAAGGTATGGCAGGACTAAATATTACAAGCTCCTGCTTGTGGCTAAATGTGACTGGGGGTCTAAATAGGACGTGATTCCCACCTGTAGGGTCCAAAAGCCCCTGTGACTGCACTTCCAGCCTTTTTTTGTGCCACACCACACCTCTGTTTATCATACTGATGGAGAGCTTGTAGATTTACAGTCCAGACACTCCGCCTCATGCAAGCCATTAGCTCTCCGGTGGAGGTTGATGCCTCATTGGGCACAATAGCTTTTCTGTTTTTGAAAAAGAGGAGAGAAAAAAAGGCCAACAGGAAGAATCTGACTGTAGAAATTATTCACAAGGACACCTACTCCTCCTTTCTGTACAACAGTCCCTCCCTCGCCCACCACACTGACCTTGGTACCTATTCATGTACTCGTTAATCTTGACTTCAAATTGCTTTTCCACTTTAGTTTTTTTTTTTACTGAAGCAAAAAAGACTCTTGTTGTAGGTTTTCACTCCAATTTGTCACTTTCTTTCAAGATTGTTCTTAAAAGAAACAGGTTTAACAGGTTATAACATATATTTGCACACATTTATGCCATTTTTGAGCTTTGATGAAGTTACACCAGTTTTAACATGATATAAAGGTCCCCAGCTGTTGCAATACTAAATTCCTGAAGTACCCATTTAACCTCTTTGTATAAGAGGCAGAGAAACATTAAAGAAACATCCTTGACAATCTCAGATTTCAGTCTAATAAATAAATGAACTATAAACTGGCATTAGTGCGTTTTAAGGACCAGTTTCATCAGTTTGCTTATCATGTATCATATAAGTTTCTACATATTCAGTTCAGCTTCTTCCGCATTGGACACGCAAGGCTTGAGCTAAAGCTAACATTTTAAATGACCTTAAGATTGGATATCACTGATGCCTTTAAGATCTTCCCATGCATCATCTCATGACACAATGTTCCTTCCCTTGAAAATGTGGATGCATGTTTTGCATCATGGCACCTGTTTCACTCCTGGCTGCAAGAGAGCAATTGACCTCATTCCTAATCCTGCCGATTGTCACCGTGGCCTTCCTGAGAGAAGTGGGACTGCTGCCATGTAAAACCAGCTGCTGGTGGTTCTCACCTCTCCGATCATCCCGTTCCAGATGCCTCGGACCAGCTTGCCGTGTTTGCCGTTGGTGACCAGATAGAGGTCATAGGAGAACTTTATGGTGCGGGACAACTTCTTCAGGATGTCTATGCAGAAGCCCTTGCAGCACAGCTTGGTGTACGGCTCAGTGTGACCCACAATACTGAAAGAGAGACACAAACATTTTGAGTAAGGCTTATTCTCTCTGACTCTCTGAAATCTGGTTTCTTTGCATTATAGGTTTCTGTTAACTGCTCAGTTCTCATTGTTACAGATGATGCTATTAAACTCTCATTATATCTCATCAATTGAAGAGAAATCACCAATTATTATATCCAATAAATGATTTGGATTATATGGAAATACCGATATAATTAAGGTTCATATTTGAAATAGAGAAAATGGCGTAATGTGAAATATTGACCAATAACATGTGCATGGAGAAAGGAGAAAAGATAACCTTCAACAGTCCACCACAGTTTAGTTTTCTTTGTTTCCATCTTAATCATAATACAAATACAAAAGTTTATAGCACAACTTTAAGAAGCAAAACCACCTGCATGATATATTGTAATGCCCTACAGCAGCCCTGCAGTAAGTACTAGCTAACTTAGAGGACAGTCCTGGTTTAACGTGGAACGTTTCCACGGGAGCGTATGACTGAGAAGTAAACGTGAAGTAGGTGATGGAGGAGCAGATGGAGGTGAGGAGCAGACCAGCCGTCTTCTCATCATCGAGGCTGGGGCTCTGACGTCGGGGGGGTGCAGGAGACTTGCACATTATGTCACAGCCTCAACAGATGGACGGACAGCTGGGCGGACCAAAACAAGTCCGACATAAATTAATCACAAACAAACAATGGCAGACAAGAGTGAAACTCATTGCTGGATTCTTTGGACTGAATAATGGCAACTTGGACGTAGCCACAAGTATTTAGATGTTACCTGAAGAGTGTAAAACCAACATCAGTATGTTCTCTCATTGATTGTTGAGTCACTGAGCAGCTCCGTCTGTGTTTTCCATTTTTATTCAGCAGACCTCGTTTAATGTAAACCAGGTTTGGGTCTGCAGTCAGAGAATGTGTGTGTCTGGTGGGATGGAATATTTATTTTTTTATATATCAGTCTGCTTTCATTTCCCCCCAAAACTAACTTTCACAATATATTATGATTAAAATATTATGATTTCATTATTGATAAATATGCCAAATATGTTTTTGATTAATAAATTGATTGATTGACAGTTTCCAGGAACCTGAGGTGACATCATCAGATGTGTTATTTTGTTGAAGTTTACAATGATACAGAGAAAAGTTGCAAATCTTGATGTAACGGCAAATGTTTTTGATTTGTGCTTGAAAAATGGCCATTTGGCAACCATTAACTGCTAATAACTGTCATGTTGACCAATTGATTACCTGTTTAAGATATAATCTAATCTACTAATGAAAACAGTGAGCTGTAGGACGACATTTGTTGTTTGGTGATTGGTCGCCTCTTTAGCTAGATAGCACAACATTACCCATAAACCCCTGACACTCTTCAGTTGACTTTACTGATGAGGATAAATGTTCATTATTCTTTCAGACAGTAACTGCTCCTAATAGCAGCAGCCTCTTCCTGAACTGTTGCCTGCAGCAGTCCAGCACGGGTTCCAGAGGCTTGCAGGAGGCCTGTCATCTTTTATTGTGCTGCAAATCTGTTAATGCTGTATTGCTGTTAAAATGCTACACCTAGCACCTTTTTTAAAGTATTTCATTTCTCACACTCTCTTCTCACATCTCCTCCTCTTGCAAAGACCCAGCAGTTTGACAGATGACTTGGATATGGGTGTGCGCTACAGATTGCCAAACCGTTTTAATGAGGACATTCTCCCATGTAATACCTGCCACATGCCAAGCTGCCCGAGTGACCCTGACAGAAAAGACACGGCGTGCCTGCTGACAAACAGCACTGATCTTCAGACAGAGCACGCAGCACGAGCTAAATGGACAGTTTCAGCTGCAGCATACCAAGTAAAAGAGGCTGACGTAAGGCTTGAAATCAATTCCCCTTACTCATCAGCAGGATTACCAAGAACGTGGGGATGAAAATGTCCTTCAGTTTTGCACTAACAGGATGACTCCAGAGATGTGAGTCAGGAAGAAGAGAGAAAACGGCGTCAAGTGCTTTGTACAACATCCTGTACTTTGCTCTGTCAGAGGAAAAGCTGTTCAAAAAGAGAAAATGTATACAACAGCGCAAAAGGATTAGTTAATTCATTTCACTTTCTTCTTCTGCAGTGGTTGGTGTACCAGCTGTCGCTCTCACCCAAATCACGTTACCTTTGCGAGGCAGCTGGATTTGTGAGATCACTCGAGAATCCAGCCCTGATTTGCTACTTAGCCTGCCCTGAATATGTAGCAGAGACACCAAGGGATAGCTGCCGCGGTAGAAACAGTATTGCCAAATCTCTACTGGTGGACACATGTCTACCATCGCACAGTATAAACCGCCATGTTGCCCAACCCTAACTGGTTTGATCCTGACATCAGAGTTGAAAAATACCTTAACGTTTCTTTGAGCAGCCTGTCCCCTAATTCTGCAAAAAAGGTCATTTGAGGAATTGGTTAGAAAGAAGATCTGAAGTGATCCAAGATTTATACATTTTATGATTTTTGTGTTCTTTGTGTGACAAAATACAAAGAAGCTGCACTGGCGACAGGTTTTGTCCACATATTTCTACAACGTGAGTAATTAGTGGTTCATAAAGGTGAGAATGATCTGGGTTAGTCACAAAATCAATCGTTAATCGTAAATAAAGTGTACAATACTAATACAGGCAACTGCACCTAGAAGAAGCCATTGTTCGGTGATGCTGAGCTGTCCCATGATTTATGGTGAGCTGGATCCATTTCTAAAACTGGTGGCCTTCTTTCCCTGACGTCAGCTTGGCAGGATCAATTTACCCTTTAAGATCCATATAGTTTGTTTTTATTTATCCACAGAGAGGTTGCGGTCCACCAACTTCAGCTTTGGTTTCAGAGAAACCCAAACAAACCCACCTGCATATCACATAAAGGTGGACAGTGTGAGATGATGCGGCAGCGAACTAGTGAGCCATGGGCGCAGTGCAGAGAGCACTAATGACACGTCACCCCTAACCTCCCCCGGACCTTCAGTCTAATGGACTCTGAACCCACATATCAGCACCGGGAGGCAATGAGACGAACAGACGAGGCGGCAAGCAGGCAGAGCCGAGGCACAACAAACAGAAACAAATGGACACTTTAGAGGAGAACGATGCTGCCACAGCAGACCACGAGTAAACACAGTGGTCCCAGCATCCCCCGTCTCACCAGCTGCCAGGGTTTAAGGCTGGGCTTAAATCGGCTGCCAGTTGCATTAAATTTGGTCTTTGGGAATTGTTGCAAATTTGCGTGTGAGGTAATTTATTCAAAGTGAGGACATTCTTATAATAATGTTTTGAAGCTGCTCTGTGGATGCTGACAGGCAACAGTATGTGCCAGACAGTTAATCCAGTGCGTGTGCTATGCTGTCAGTGGCCATCTGTGTCAATGAGGATGTCTGTATCACTTCTCAAGAAATGTTAGAGTCTCACGAGAAGCCCCTGAAATATTTACCTCTTTAACAAATTATAGTTTGTTCATTATGACTTTAAACTGAATTGTAATAGAGAAAAGAAATTCTACATTGACCTTTAAAAAGTGTGCAAAGTTCAGTACAAGTCTGCTTCCCTTCCGTTCACACCCAATATCACAGGTGGCCATGTGGCAGTCTCTGGATGGCAGTGCAAGCAGGATGTTTAGTCCAGGTGTAGTTACTCTTTTTACTTCTTGGACATTTGGGAAATGAGCGAGAGGGGGAGTGACATCCAACAAACGTCTCCAGCTGGGAGGTTCACATAATGTGTCTTTACATCACATTACATTACATGACATTTAGGCATTTAGCAGAAGCTTTTATCCGAAGCGACTTCCAGATCAGAGCTTTACATAAAGTGCATAGAACCATGATGGAAAACAACAAGACGTCTCATCAGACTTGTAAGAGATGAATCACAAGTGCTGTGAGTAAGAACATCGCTG
>JAVQJD010048708.1:0-13690 GCA_036023655.1 Nannoperca australis
TTAGGTTTACTGGCCCCTTGTGTTGGAATCTTAACAAAATGTCAAAACGCAAAACAGAAGCAACACGTTTTGCCATAAGGAGGAAATAATAACAAAACAGTAACAACAAAAAGACTGAACAGACAATTGCTAAACATATACTGCATAACAACACAGAGGATATATATTTGTAAAAGCACATTCGTATTAATAGATGCTTTGGAATGAAAACAGCAACAAAGAGGCTCACTGTGATCAACCAACTGTCCCACTTGCACTCAACACATTCCACTTATATATTATCTGACATTTTTTCCACTTGTGCCATCAATATGCATGAATACATGTCATTATAACCACCAATCCTCCCCAAAAAACATAATAATAAATAAGAAAACAGGTGATTTGATTGGTCCATGAGGTAAAATGTGAAATAAAAAAAATAAAAAATTATTAGAAAAAAAAGAGCTAAAGTTGGAAAGATTTTTGAAAAGACCAAACGTACACAAAAACAAAAAGTGTGGGAGAGGCTGAAAATAATGTAGTTAAGAAAGAAAAGATTGTGATTGCAAACAGGAAAGCATGATGTCCAACAAGGTTCTATTATCTTCCCCAAGAAACACACACACACACGCACGCACGCACCCATTCTCGCAGTCAAGCATGAAGCTCAATAACACATCCTCTGCCCAGGCTGTAATCTAAACAAAGCCACTTGATGGATGATAATATTTCTATATTTACACTGAAGTGATGATAAACTGACAAAGATGCTCAAAGCTCAGACTGAACCCAAAACATACAAGATAGAGTTGAACCAAGAGCAATCAGATGAAATCACCACATTCTTTTTTCATTCCTTCACTTTTTGATCTCCTCCTATGCACTGACAAAAAAAAAACGTCCATTGAACTAGGCGCTGGAGGTGGGTGGGTGGGGCTTATGGAGACAAAGGGAGGGGTTAATAATGACAGTGATGATGGAGATGCTCGAAAGCAATGAGCTCTGGGAAGGCATGGAGTCTGCCGCTCAGCAGTAATCAAGCAGGTCGGTTCTTCTGGTTCTGCTACAAGAAAAAGAGCACTTCAATAAAAAGAGCCCCCGTCCATTTGGACTACCCTGGTTTAAAAATCAAGCACACCTGCCTCCTGTTGTGTAGAGGTTAGGTGTGGGGGCGAGCATGCAGTTAGCTACACAGTATAGCCTGAGTGGGTGGAGTTAAAAGAGCACTTCAAAAACAACAGACTGCCCGCTTGGGTTTATATGGGGTTCCATAACAGGTCCAGCTCCTTTGTCAGAATGTTAGAGGTTTGGGATGCAGGTTTTAACCTCAATCTGAGGGGGGGGGTGTGTGTGTAGCATTAACTGTAATGGTAGAAGCAGCACTAGTAGTGTTCAGCAGGCAACAGGCTTGTCTTTCTAGAGAGGAAATGGCTCAAGAACAAACCCACCCAAGTAGTAGCGCTTCAAAGTAGTCATGGGTATTTATCAACAGATCAACCATGTTTCAAAATCCTGGGGAGATTTTAAATCCTGCTTCTGCATTCGAGTCAGGATGGGAGTTTTTTTTTTTTTTTTTCTGCTGTGGCTGGTATGTCCCAAGATTCATCAGCAATGTTTGCTATTTTCTGAGGCAACTAAGCATAAAAACGTTACCGTCGAATGATGTTTTGCAAACTTCAATGTTGGCTGGCATGCACACAAATTCACAGCCATTTTTTTTAACAGTCAGCTAAATGACAAAAGTGCCAGGCACAAATGACAAACTTACCAGCCACAGCCATAATGTATTATCGTTTTCTTAGTGTGGGTCATTAAACCAAATAGCAACGTCTTGATAATCAGCTTGGTCATTTTAAAAGTCCTTGTATTATCAGATTTCTTTTCCATTTTGTCTTTGTCATGTGATTGTCGCCCATTCCTCCCTCCTGATGTTTGCAGCACCACTCAGGTCGTACAGGTAGGCAGTGAGTGTAAGAACTATCACAATGTTTATTTAACTGGCTGTTTATGAACCAGCGAGGAAATGTTCTCTACAGCCGGACACGAGGAAAAAAGGTCTTTTTCCTTGACTGTAGAAAGAGAAGAAAGTACAGAAGGACGAAGGGAGTGAAGGGAATGGTAGAGAGGACACCTCTCAGAGGCTCTGCGCCCCCTAAGGCCCAATGTGGGCTCGGTCCTATCCAATCTGGCCCGGTCTAACCCTTGTTTGGTTAGGCCAACTCCAGTCTGGTCTGGTCTAGCTGGTATCCACACCAAGGTTTTAGAAGAGTGATTTGAATCCTTGGTTCTCGAACTCTGACCAGGCGTCGTTTAATTCCATGAAGATCATCTTAGCGTAATGTTCATAAGGCTGGCCTGTTGCCTGCAGAGAGAGAGAGAGAGAGAAAGAGAGAGAAAACATTAACAAGTGAATAAAGAATAGTACAAATCAGAGTTGAAATATTTGTAAATGATGCTTTACTGCCCTGGCTGGATGCATAAGCAGCATGTTATACTGTACCTTATCTGGATGGACGATCAGCACAGCCTTCCTGTAGTACTTCTTCACCTGGTCAGGCGTCACCAGGTCAGCCATGCCCACGGGCTTCCAGCGGGTCTCGCCCTCCCACAGCACCGTGTTCAGGGTCGACAGCAGCGCTCGAATGTTTCGCTCCTTCCCTTCGATCCAGTCCAAGATCTGCAGCATGACAAAAAAACTAACGTTTGCTACGTTCAGCATAGAAAAACGGAAACACTGGTCAGCACTCGGAGGCTACTTTGTGAAGCAAAGCTCCGGGTATTACTTGCAAAAAGGTGCCTTCTAATCTAATCTAATCTAATCAGCCATTTCTGCATGTTCTTGTAAAATTATCAGGTGCATAAGCCAGGACAAAAGGTGATTTACTCAGTAACCAAAACTTTTACCAGCATTTTCTAACCTTTATTTATCGAGTAAAGTTACGTGCATTGACACTTTGAACAGTGTGTGTGTGTTTTTCAGTGGGTAATATGTCCTTAACATATGTTTCTAGTTTGTTACCTGTAACTTAAGGGGATCGATGTCTTTTGTGATCTCCTGTCTCCTCATTTCAGCGATGGTCCTTGGACCCTTCTTATCAGGCCTAGAGGCAAAACCCTGATTGGACAGGAGGTCCCCAAAATCATCCTCCTTTACCTTCGGCTTGGGGCCTGCGTTATAACACAGCAGAGAAATTAAGGTGAAATTGTGTGGGAATAAAAAGATGCAGGCAGACTTCTTCACACAAGATTAAACCTTTATGGAGGAGATTGGATAATTAGAAAATCCCTTCAAAACTGAATGAGATCATGTCATGGGCTGTAATTGCATGACTGAACTGCAGCATCAGAGCACAATATTCTTTACTGAATGTTGCTATTAACTATTTCTGCACTCTGGCTCGATTCCCAAGAAGAATCTATACTGAACTGAGAATTAACACATAAATACGACAAATTCATGGGAACTTTTTAATGTATCAATAGCAGGTGTATTAATCCAGTGCTTATTACTAATCATGTTTATTTAGATCAGCTGAGGAAAATCATATAATAATTGTGATAATTGCGGAAAAACAAACACAAAAATGATCTCTAACTCCGGTAACAAATCCTTTCCCTTCCAATCAACGTCTCTTACCAAATCCAGGCCCGCGAACTCCTCTCTCCTCCCTCCCCCCAATGACACTGGAGAAGTTGAGGTTGTAGTTGGGTTTGGTGGGCTGTGCGCCTGCAGGCTGAGACGCTGAGGATGCTTTGGGAGCGGAGCCAGATCCCGATCCGGACATCCACGGTTTGCTCTGGGCTGGGGCGGGTCTTCCAGACTGCCAGGGCTGGGCTTGAGGCTTAGCAGAGGAGGAAGGAGCCTTTGTGCTAAAAGGAGGCCCGGAGGGACCTGGAAGAAACATGATAGTCAGTTACATTAGATAAACTTGAGATGGCGTTTTTCTCTTTAATAGCATTTTCCCTTTTTTGGATCAGTGCACCGCAGTAGCTCCATTACAGGCAGTGGGATATCTGACCAGGCCTCTTACCTGGTAAATTGGAGCCCAGGTTTCCTAGGTCGGCAAAAGGATCAAAGGTCTGAGACTTGGCCTTCGACATAGATGACACACCAGAAGCTACAGACACAGTAAAAATATGCGGGTTAGAATACAGAAAAACGGACAATTCATAGTGTTCTGTAAACGTTCCTCCACCTACCTGTGTTGGTGTAGTTGGGTTTGCTGCTGGCGGTGGTGCTCATGTTAGTAGTGTTACCAGCCGCCCAGCTATCCCACCCACCCAGCAGGTCTGGTTGGCTGGCTGATGACGTCATCTTCGGGGTGTCGTTCACTAGCTTATCTGTTAAGACACAAACATCCAAAGTATCACCGATTAAGGTTCTGTTGCATGTGACCATTAGCCGCTGCCTGCAGTAAATGTCAATAAAAGTAGGATAACGTGACGCCCACATTAGTGTTTGTTAGAAGATACTGTACTGAGGTTTGTCGCTGCTGAGTCAGAGTAAGGTGTTCATAAATCAATCATAATATCTCCTCAAAGCAGACAGTGAGATATGATGAGGCAGCAGAGGAGCATCGGACAGTGGGGACATTACGCTGAATTAAGTGTCACAAACCATGAAAAGGTTACGCAGGTGTTGAAAACCAAAAGACTATGATGCAGGGTGAAGGGCAGCCGTAGGATGAGAGACAGGGACAAGTATATAGGGCAGGTATACGAGCTTAAATCAGCTGATGACCCTCCACTGGGGTTGGCCAGTGGGAGGGGCATCATAGACTGCTTACTGAGGTTGAAGAGGCTTGTGTTGGAGGCGGGGGTGGGGTTACTGTGAGCTGAACTGAACCCACTGGTGGCTGAACTATCAGAACCCAACAAGTCTCCAAACAGGTCCGGTCCGGAGGCCTGCCGAGACGAACCCACGCTGGAGCCAACGCCTGAGCCAGACCCCATTCCAAACGGATCAAACAGGTCACCCATGGCTGCGACGCAAAAACAACAAGGGAGGGGGGAAATGCATTAAAGAAAACTGGAAAGCCTTTGATAATCATCCAGTCAGCACGGATAAAGCCTCGCCTCTTACGTTTCGAGTCCGGCGTGGCTCCACTGGTCGGCCCGCTGAAGAACAAGTCTTCCTTCACTGCTCCTGTCTGACCAGCAGGGGGCGCAAACAGGTCGTTGAGGAGGTCGCTGTTGCTGGATGCAGCCTTCAGTCCTCCCTGTTCTGCTTGATGGTGAGCAGAAGAGGAGGTGGAGGACGTGGAAGGACGTTCAGGGTCAGAATTCAACCCCAAGAGGTCGGCTGTGTCACTGATAGGAGACTCCTGGGCTGCAGGAGGGGGGCTCTGGGGGAGAAAAGGGAAAGAAAATGAATGGAATGATGGAGGAAGAAAATAAAGTATTTTGGCTCCACTTCGTAATACTGTCAGGGTGCATGATAAAGGAAGGAATACTTTATTGATGGCATAATACGATATCAGCTTCGCAAGACTTTCCCCACCTGGAAGTCAGCATCGAACAGCGGTTCGCTGGGGTCACGTGACAGTGGCTCCCCACTGGGGGCAGAATAAGAGCAGGACTCTCCTTCTGATTGATCACTCAAGTCCTCCTGGTCATTCATGGATCCCCCTCCTTGGCTGTCTGAGGCATCCTGAGTGCCGCGCACATCTACAAATACAAGAAGCTGGTCAGTGGACATTTTAAGGCACTTGATGCTACCTTGGAATCAGTCAGTGAGGTTGCTGGTAGATCAAGAGGTCAGAAAACATTTACTGGTTTGAAACCTGCCTGGATAAGGCAGGAAATAAAACGAGAAGCAATCCTATATTCTTCAGAAAGGGGGACAATAACCAGAATAATAAGGCTGTGCAGAGCAAAATCTAGATGATTAGAGCATTTTAAAGCCAAAATATTTTCTCAAGAACACAAGTACAGTACCTTCCCAATCCAGTGTCTGGAAGAAGTTGTTGGCGTTGCTATCAGTGCTCCCAGGAGATTCAGGTTCTGTTGCATTGGAGCCTTCTGGGGTCTGAGCCGGCTGGGGCGACTCAGAGTCATAAAACGCTGAGGAACCTGGCTGACGAGGCAGCTCGGGCTTACCTGTAATGATTAAGGTTTACTGTTTATCATATGTACAGGAATGAATTATGAAAATTGATGGCAGTAAAGAAAAAAAGGTATATTTAAGTGGACTAAGAAACAGATGGGTAGATGAAAACACACAACAAACCAAACCCCAACACAGCTAACCCCAGAGCCTGGCTTTTGTAAAGTAATGCCACCTACCAAATTTACTGAGGATCTCCTGCTGTTCATCACGAGAAGAGAAAAGGATTTTGGGATTGAGGCCTTTGGTTTGGAAGCCCTCCCAGGGAGGGGTCTTGGTGCTGGTTCTGTCCCTGGGTTCTACCTCGATGTCCAAGTTGACCTGGAACAAGTCTGGGTACTTCTCCTGGATGTCACAGGCATCCAAGTCATACCTGACGGAGGAACAGGTAGATGGAATAAGGAAGTAATGTAGAAAGCGCATTTCAAGAGGTAAATAAAAAATAAGAAATCTGTTGTTGTTCAAATTATTGTGCAGGAAATAATACACTTGAAGCTTTGAGTGACAGCAATCTTGTTGAGTCAAAAGCATTGCGTTTCTCAAAATTGTGCACATACTTGGCAAACTTGACGGTGGTCGCATTCCTGGGGACAAAGCCTGTGTGGAACTGGATCTGAAACATCTTCATGGATGCCATCTGAAACACAACAAGATCAAAGTTAAAATGAGCTTTTGTCCATATTTGTCAACATTCTGCTTTCTGCATCGATTCTAAAATGGACTTTGCACAAAGATACAGAATGTGCAAACCGCTGATGTGTGTTGCACTTAAGCGCGCGCGCGTGTGTGTGTGTGTGTGTGTGTGTGTGTGTGTGTGTGTGTGTGTGTGTGTGTGTGTGTGTGTGTGTGTGTGTGTATACCTTGGCCTGCAGACGTCCTCCCAGTGTAGATCTTGCATGATAGATCACCACCAGCACATCTCCTTGGACTGTCACGTTGAGGGGAATCTCAGCTTTCCCGTCCTCCATCTTAAAATCCCTGGAAAGAGCAAAAGAGTGAGAGATAGAATTAATGATTGAAGCTGAACATTTTTTATTCCTGAAACTTCGGGGTGTGTGTGTGTGTGTGTGTGTGTGTGAGAGAGAGAACTTACTTCATCTTGTCGTACTCCTGTGATGTGGTGAGGACTCTCTCGTCTCCGACATAAACTTCGCAGAACGGCCTGCACCCATTGCGTTGCTTGTTGAACAGCGGCACGGGCGTCATGGTGATGGAGCGAATTATTATGGGCTTGCTGTGGGGGATGATGGGCTCCTCTGCCATCATGTCACACATGTACTCTATATACCTGCAACGACCAAAAGCAAGATCAGGATCATGTAAACAGAAAATATTATGGTGCGTTGAGGTAAAAGCTTGAAAATGGAGACAAAGAAATAATTTGGGTTCTATTCCATGATGACAACATAACTTGTATGTGTGTATGTACCTCTTGTGTGAGGGTGCTATGCCAGGTGGGCAGCGTTTCATTGAGAACATGTAAACAGCAGCCTCAGCGGTGGTGAAAAGGCGACAGAAACACAGGAAAGAACATACTGCCACAGCTGATGCTGCCCGGCCATCCTACAGAGAGAAAAAACGTCGAGGTAACAATGAAAAGAAAATGCAGGTGTCATCTTCTTCCTTATTTTTCATTTTAATTTTATTATCCTCTTCTAATGTCACAGTCTTGACTTCATCTTACCCCCTCAACCAATCTGAGCAGGCATGAAGGACTAAGTCAACAGTTATCTAGTAGCGAGGCGTTACTTACCAGACAGTGTACTATACAGATGTTCCTTTGGTCTTGTTTGAGCCATAGATGCATGTTTTTACACACACTGTAGAGACTACGGAGGTTGGGGGCGCGGCGCACCTGCCAATTACACTCTGAAACCTACATAAAAACACACACACACACACACACACACACACACACAAAGACACAGTGAATACAACAAGAATCTTGTATAGCTGCACACAAGTGAAAGAACAACTACTTACTACTTTAACAATAGCAAATGCAGTGGCAATAATAAACCTATGTTATTACAGTGCCAAACAGAAAAAGAACACCACTGGCACTTTGACTGCTGAGAGTAAAACTATCCACTCACTGCAGTGACTTACACACATTAAAACAGGGGAGTTTGGTTACATACCCACCACCAAAAAGGTGCACAAACAAACACACACGCCGTACCCTGTTGTGGAATCGAGACGGCCTGTAAGATCGTTTGGAGAGGTTGTAGACAGCATAGTGGCCAGCATGACGTGAATCCAGGAACAGACGGACGTCCTCAATGTTGTTCTTTATTGCTGACTCCACCCCCTCTGCTGGGAAGGACATGACTACACACACACACACACACACACACACACACACACACACAAATACAGAGAAACATGTGTAACTATGACTTAATGAAAAATGGTGGAGTAACGTGACAGAAGGTTAAAAAATGTATAAATAATGGAGGGTTTAATGGAGGGTACTGTGCCTACCTGCTATTCTTGAGGTGATGTATGAAATATCCAGGTCCCCTTTGGCATAGCTGTAAGAGAAATTACGACTTAACTTGTAAAAGGAGTTGGCATACAACATAGAGGGAAAAAAACAAATCACTACAAGAAATAAAACAGTTTGACTAAGGGAGACTGCACAAACACAGCCATTTACAACAGTCAAGTAAAGCAAACTGATTCAGAAACAAGAAAGCTTTGTTTCGATGTGCTAATATGACTTTTTGAAACAAAAATGATGCAGGATGGAGAGGTTCTTAATCAATGCCTGAATGGGCATCTCTACACAAGAATTTCAACCCGATTTAATGAAGGTTGTCTCACAAATATATAAATTATACTAAAGAAATCCCCAGTTTATCTTTTCTCTGAGTATTTAATGTGGCATATGCATCTGGTGGCAGATGCCTCATGTTGCATGGAAATACGCTCGGGAGGATTATTGCTGCCAATAGCTCCTTGGTGTTAAGTATTATTGGCAGTTAGTTGATGTAGAAAGAAGGCTGAATTTTACAGCAAAATAAATCATGTTAGAACAATGTCAACAGCAAAAACGATGCAACGTGTTTCCCACTGAATGTTAAAATGTAGTAAACACAAACACTGTAGGCCAAGCAAAGAAATGAATCTATCCACGTATGCTGATGACACTATGCCGTTTTTCTGTATGGTGTCAGGACAGAGGTGAGATGCTGGTTAAGACACAGATATAGCTGAAACTGTGATTTAATAAGCAGTGGAGCCGTATTAAAACCTCTTAACTCCCATTCATTCATTCATTCAGTCATTCATTCATATCGGCCAGTGATTCCCAACCCAGGGGTTACTTCTGAAGTTGCTTGGGGGTATGTGGTAAGATTGTAGCTCAACTAATGTGAAAAAAAATTGAAATTATGACTCGCAAAAACAAAAATAACATTTAAAAACATGTCATGCATGAAGTGGTATAAATGGTTGAAAACAGATTGTTAGCTTTATGTAATAGATTCATGTTGAAATTGCTTAAAGAAATGGACAAACAGTTGTAGAAATAAATATCGATATAATATAATATATCGAGGAAGGGGTACTTGAGTTTATCAGACGGGCTGTTGGTGTACATCTGACAAAAAAAAGGTTGGGAACCACTGTTACAGGTGATAGATGAGGTTTGTCTGCTTTAGACAGCTAATAGTGCTGAAACACTTAAATACATACATAGATTACACATCCAAATGATATGAATGGTATAACAAGGGCATCTAAATTAAGGTCAACAGTTTTAACAGACCACTTCAATTCTGAAAACTTTAAGGGATGTTGCATATTTGCTGATATTTAACTTTATAAAGGCTATAATGCACCTTTCAAACAAAGCCATCATCGTTACACCAGCAGCTTTAATTTGTTTTAATTTGTTACCGATTGGCCCAATAATTTTCTTTACCATGCATAGAAAATATATTTCAATTGTTTTGTCATTCGCTGATGTTAGTTGATCCTTCCATTCATCTGTCCATTCACATCATGCTCTGCATTCATTCGATGGAATTGTTGAATGTGGGATGTTAGGATCAGCAAGCTGTGATGAAGGACACCGCACGGCAAAAGGCTTAGTTGGGTTTTTCTTCCTCTAAATCAAACACAAACTACTAAAGGAGCACACAGAGCAACGCATGACTTCACAGACCCATATTTACCTTGGGTTGCTAGGTGATGGACACATGGGACCATGAGGGGTTGGGACAGAGAAAAGAAACAACCAAAATAAACAAAACGACCAAACAAATGGAACAAACCGATGATAGGACCACCAAATGAAACACCAAACTTGAACAGATATGGATAAGGACACTTTGTGATTGATATGTATAAATGGGTTAAAAATAACCAGAGGCCGCCCGTCTATAACATCACCAATTAATTGTCAGTTATTTCTGCAGCGTTACTGATTGATGCAGCCAAGTGTAGCACAATATGATTAGTCTGACCATACACTTATTCTTATGCCAGTGTTTGGCAAAAGAACTACAAAGAGAGGTAGCTGAAATAAGACAACGGAGAACCCCTTTATAGATGGCCAAGAGGCAAAATGTTCCTTTTAAAAAAGGGAAATCTGGGGCCGGGGTAGGTATGAGAATGAATGGTAATGGTAGACAATTTGCACAATCATCTACATCAACTTCACGTTGATGCAACTGTAATGAAACATGATGACAATACTGACAAACAGTATTGTTTAGAAAACTGTTATGCCATGTGGTGGATGCCTTAATTAAAATGTCCCTTAAGGACCAGTGCATACTTTCAGTTCAGTAAAACTTAGAAGATCATCAAAATTGTATTAAAATGATTACAAAGCAAAGCAAAATTGGTAGTGGAATTGACCAGGTTAAATAGATAATAACTAGGCATGTGTGAAGTTACAGTAGTGCAAAATGTGAATCTTCAGTCAACTCCATAAGTTAACAAACAAACATAATGGGAATCATGAGAAATTCAGCAAAACATGTCCATGTTGTGCTATGAATTAAGCACAATCAGTGCTAACTGATCATTGACAATAAAGATCAACTGAAAAGTGTACGACTGAAAATGGAATATGAATAAATACAACAATGGTAATCCTGGTAACAAGGTTGGAGCATCTTACCTGGCTACTGATTGGATGACCTTAGAGGAGGTGTCCTTTATGTTGGTCAGGAAGCGCTCTGTTCCTCCCCTTAATATATCCAAGAGGCCACTGCCAGACTGATCAGGATCATACATGCCTATAGGCATTGTGTTGAAGAAAGAGAGAACATTAGGTATGATACATTTGCAGACTTTGTCATAGTTTAAGCACCAACATTGGATTTACGTAGAGAAATCAGGGCAAAAATGGCACATTAGCTGCAATGTGCATGAGACACACTATCATCTCACACTATTGGGCCAAATGGAGATTGTTTGTTTGACTTTGAGGTCAATGCATTGGATAAAATCGGTTGCTCGAAGTTGTGGTGGACCTGCAACAGTCAGATGACTCAGATTGACACAACTTATTACCCAGGTCTGATGGTATGGACTAACAAGAGGAGTGGAGACACTCCTCAAGGGAAGGAGCAAACATATTCTGCCTTTCGACAGATGGTTGACTGGCAGAAATCCTCTTAATGCACAGCACACCACCTGCATGCGCGTGTGTATGGCTGCTTGTGCGTATAGAAAATGATAAGCCTATTATGTTCATTTACAGTAAAGGTGCAGGTAAACAACAGAAATATGACTTTCTCACCAAGTACCATCAGTCCGTGCTCTTAATAACCAAAATTCTAATCTCCTTAAAACAGAAGAATGAGCTATTTCTACAGCTTGTGCCTCTTCAGTCTGCTTTAGACAAACTGTTGTAGGGTGTGAAATAACCAACAGTCATGCCAATATGTGGTCTGTGGCTGTAAAGTTTGTTTTCTCTAACACCCATTTTGGCGGTTAATTAATCTACGCATACACATTAAAAATCAAGGATAGTGGGTTACAGAGTGACTAGAACATTGCGCTTAGACACAATCATGTTAACAAAACATTGCTCTATATCCATTTCCAAAAGTACATTTATTTTTTAATCCACATGTAAAGGCTCTTATGGTCATTTCTAATACATACGAGTATCTGAACCAATGGGGTTACAAGTAACTGACATGCTGACTGTTGGTCATGTGTCAGCAGGGTGTGTCAAATATTGCCATGTGGGACTCTCAGTTATATGGGTGGCCAGAATAAGCACATGTATGTATATGCCAGGGGTCCCTTATGGGGTTATAAGTTGTCCTTCAGAAAATCAATGAGTTGTTAAATTTTGGAAATAGGACACTGACAGACTGCTTTGTAAAAGTGTGAACCCTTGAAACAAATTACATTTTAAAAAAGGACACACAAACCCGCAACCTCTCCAACAAACACTGCCCCAAACCCACACAGAGCATAATATTGTCATCCAAACAGACTATTACCTGCATTGTTGTGGACGTTGTGGATCTGCATGGGCGGCTGTGCTCCGTTGTTGCCAAAACCTCCGTTCTGCTCCAGCAGCTGCAGACATTCATAGCCGTCATACACTGGACGCCAACAGTAGTAGGCACTCAACATTTTAACAGGCAGGTGAACAAAATACTAAACTAATGAACCTTTTAAAAAAAAACTAAAGATTTTGTCTGAGATGTTCAAAACCTCCCAACGATGGGAGCAGCAACAGAAAAGAAGTTGAGAGAGAGAGAAGAAAATCAACTGAAAAAAAATCTCCCTTTGAAATGGAAAAAAAATGGTATCTTAAAGGGGGAAAAAACATTCTTTTTAAATACCAAATTACATCCCAGCAAAGAATTAAAATACGGCTTGATAGAAAATATCGGTCAGCGGATCACAATTAGAGAAACCGAAAAAGAACATCAAGCAATGAGGAACAGGTCTCTGCCCCAAAATGTAAAATCACCAGTTCAAAATGATTTCAAAAAGTAGATTAAAAAAATTGTTTGTGCTAGATAAAATCATTTTCAGACGAGAACTGGAGAGTCCGGGTCTGCGATAAGTCAGCCAGATAGCCTCTGGGACGTCTACTGTATTTCCCTCTCAGTATTTTACTTCCATCTCTGCTCCCCTTCTTTACAAGTTTTCTCCTCTCCCTCCTCTCTGATCCATCTCAGTCTGCCTCTCCATATATCTGTGCAGCAGAGAGAGAAGGAGGAGGAGGATTATACCCTCCTTATGTCCAGCAGGGAAACCCCTTCTTAACCCTAATCAGATCAGCGATTACCAAATCTGCCTTCACTCGGCACACATTTACCAGCCTTATCAAGATTCAGTTTGGTAAGTAATTGGTTGAGATACAGAATAAGTCTTCAGTTTATTAATGTGTTCTGAGCTATGGCATAATCTTAGAATAAGACCGAAGCATAAAGTGCCTGCAGTCCCACAAAACTGAGAACATATATTCTCCTATTGTTTCCAACGTGTGTAAGTCTGTAAGTGTATTATTTCAAAAAAAGCAAAAACCCAACAAACTTAGGTACTTTTAATTGTGATAGAATTATAAGTCAGGACACATACGCTGGCTCAGCTATATATATATATATATATATATAT
>JAVQJD010048710.1:0-16520 GCA_036023655.1 Nannoperca australis
GAGAGAGAGAGAGAGAGAGAGAGAGAGAGAGAGAGAGAGAGAGAGATGCCACGGCTGCAGCTCTGCTGCCACTCAGCCTCCTACCAGTTACTTCATATTTTCCCCGTGCTCGGCCAGGCAGGGGGACTGACTATGGGCCTTAATAAAGGAGCTCACATATAGGACATCTGTTACTGTGCGCTTGTGTCATTCTGGCACAGCGCTGGGTCTTTGACTCGACAACTTTGTTTCGTTGTACATACTTAAAAAATAAAAAGGTCACATGCTGAAATTTCCTATAGTTACGCAAAACACCTCACTGACATATTTGACATGTTCTTCTCTCCAAACGGCCTGACGTTGTCCAGTAAACTCACCATGAGTCCTGCAAATCATCAACTGAAACCTGTCACACTCAGCTGATTTGTGCATGCAGATATGTCCTCTAAAGCAGTCAATCTTTCATGTATATGTATCGCTCTCTCTCCTTCTGCTGCCTACTTCATCCCCCCCTCCGTCGCTCTAATAAGAGAGGGCAGCTCTCCCATGAGTTCGGCTTCTTTGATCAAAAGAATGAATAAGCGCTAAAGTGACACCCTGCCAGGCACCGTGGTTACTCAGTGACATGACAAATTGTTGGCTTTTGGGTCCTTGTGATTGTCATGTGTAGTTTTTGATGGAGATTAACAGCCTCAAGGGCGGCCTTGATAAATGTTTGATGTAAACCAGGTTCCTTTTTAACCAGAACAGAACAAGTTTTGTCCTCTTGAATGTACGGAGCGCACCACTCTCTCAGGCAGGACGGGGGTGTTGGATTTCAAGCTGGACCACTGAACCAGCTGCGAGGCAGGCAGAGGGGGGGAACAAAGCACCCTACTGTCCCCCCCTTCCATTTGAGGATGGGACAAACTGACTCTACAAAAGACACCAAAGAAAGGTTCTGCTGAGGGTTCCCATTACAATCAACTCTTTAGGGGGAAGGCCTGAAAATAGAAAGGTAATGTCAGTCATCACAGCAGGGTTACAGGCACTGATAGGACCAACTGGAGGGGTCTTGATTATCAGAGAGGCTTTAAGATCTTTGCAAATGGAGCTGGCACGTACGGCCTTTCCTCAAGCGTCTTCTGCAGTGTCTATCTTTAGTTTGTCCATTCTGCTGATTTATTTATTAAAATAATGAGTGCATTCAGCCCACCACATACCGAGGAGTGAACCAGTGTTATCTCCTCGACCAGTCTTCCTGCCCCTGACCCTCCACCCTTCCAGACCTGTAACCAGCATCAGCTCGTCAACCTCTGACACACGTTTCTCTTCCACCTTTGACACACAAACACACAAAGCACTGCAGCGTTTGTTGTAAGAAAAATGCATTTAGAGAAAGAGGGAAAGGCAACAAGGAAAATATAGTTGGGATGTCTGAACACCGAGGGCTGGACCTCGTGGTTACATTCAAGCAGAAGTGACAGCATGATGTGGGCACACTCAGAATGACATTTAACCCTGTGGAATATGTCCCCTGTGGCTGTGTTGCATCATTGATGCTGTGTTAATGGAGAAATGCATATATACTCTCTTTTCTTGTGTGTTTAATTGTCATTGGGTGACTCGTGGATGCATTAAATTATTTTTTGCCATGTAAAATGATGAGCTGTGCCTTTCTTTGTAGCTGGACAGGAAATGTCTCAACATAACGGCCGGTCATTGTCTGTATGTATGTTTGTTATTTTTGTTATCCACAGAAATAAGAACGAGTAAGAAGAAGAAAGATTAAGAGTGTACAGCCATGCTAGCAGCTCTGTGAGGATTTACTTGGCACAGCTAAGATAAGATAATTGTCTTTCACAAAGTAACTTTTTTTTTTCCTTTGACAAGACTTAATAAATAGGCGAATGCACATTTAAACACACATGCACACACATGTATAATAGAAATAGAATTTGAGCTAAATGCTAATATGCTGATGCTAAACAGGTATATTTACAGGTGACATTACCATGTTCACCATTTTACTTTAACGTGTTAGCATGCTAACATTTGCTAATTAGCATTAAATACACAGTTCAGCTGAGGGTGATTGGAATGTCATTAATATCGGACAATTTTAAATTTTGACCTGATGATGGGGCTAGAGGAAAAGTCAGAGGATCACCAAAGTCAGTGGGATTTATTTACTGGGGACCATGAATATCTGTGCAAAATGTAATTTCAACTAATCCAATAGTTGTTTAGTTATTTTGGTCTGGACCAAAGAAGAGGGCCGACAGACTGAACCAAGCACCGAGCATCAGCAAAATACTATCACCAAATAACAATTTTGGGATTGGTGCTTCCTACATTTCCTCAGTTTGGTACCATTCAGTGTACGTGCATTTGCACACCAACAATGTACGTTCATTTGCCCTGTCTTGGATGTACTCAATGTATGGCCTCTATGTGCAGTGGGAAGGGAGGTGGTCAGCGGGAGGTGGGGTGTGTGTGTGTGGGGGGGGAGTCTATTTCAGGGCGAGCAGCAAGTCATTTCCACCCCGTCAGGGCGCGTCCCTCCGGCTCATTGTCTGGACGGGGTGGTGAACCTTCAGCAGAATGAAGAGGGAAATGGAATGTGGCATTGTAGAACCTCCGTCCAGAATCCCATGGGACCCAATCACAAGCAACCCCACCACCCACACATACACACACACACACATACGGACCGGGTTCAGGTTCCATCCCTGACCTGGGCCACAGTGGTCTTGGCCATGGGGACGGGACAGTGGTGCTGTTGTTTGGACTGACGTCACTGTCTCAGTGAGCGAAAGTGCTGCTTCAGATTTTCATCAGCATAAATATTGCCACAATTTATTATTTGTTTCCGCTTCTAATCAGAAGAGCAATATAATGTTCACTTGTGATGTGGTAGAACTGTACCCTTTCTTTGATTAAGCCGTAATAGTTGTGCCTTTTGGCAGTTTATGACTGTCTGACATTTAAAACAATGCTACACACGAACTTGTGTTAACATTAAGAAAGACGCTGACCAGGAGATCTCCGGTTGAAATTTGGTTGCAGACCTTTGCCGCATGTCCTCTCCTCTCTTTCTTCTCTCCTCATTCCTGTCACTGCTCCCGTGTCTGCTAATAAAAAACGCCAAAAACTGCCGCAAAATGCTTGCAACGAGACTCTCTCTGCACTGTTTCTCCATTGACAGTAAGTACATTCCCACTGTTTTTATGTTTTCCTCACCTCCTTCTTAAACAGATACTGTTTAACACAAATTGTGCGTGACACTTGTGATACTCTCGTTATCTTGGGCGACAGCTTGTGATAGTATTGTATCATGAGTAGTTACTCCCATCATTATTCCCAACCCACCAATACACACAGAAACAGCTACGCCAGTGAAAGCCACGGGACAAGTGACGTGTGTGTGTGAGGCCACTAAAACACACACTGAACACATAGCACCAACTACACACAGAGCACCATGCGCCATTTGAGGCATATGGATGTGGAGTATTTATCTTTATTACCTGCTATTGATAAATAAAATGAATAATGAACCTTTTTGCTGCCCACACGATCAATGATGTGTTTCTCTGCTATATTTGATTGGGTCAGTATCACAAAGTGTGGGTTGGCCATATTAATAAAATCTTCTATTATGTATTTTAACATTGTGATATCAATATAAATCATGATATAGTAATTTAAACTTAAGGATAAAATAACATGTTGAATCACAGTCCTTTACATTGATACAAACATCCTGGATTAATATTGCAATCTTGGTGATTGATCGGCATAATACGAAGGGATAACTTCCTCTGTGAAGCAAAATCTCTCATTTAACTGTATCACTCACCTCATGTGTTGCATTACACAGTTTTGTCATTACACTTGAGATTGCACTTGAAGGTTCTTATAAACAAACAGGCACAGGGAAACATGTAACTCTTACAAAAGCACATATCTTTGAGTAGAAACACAATGAAGCCCCTGACACCCTCCGCCACGTCTTATCACGTGGACCATTTCCTCTGAAACACACAGCACGGCAATCAACAAAAAGCAGGAGAGGGAAGGGTGACTCCCAGACTTTCTCACAGGCACATACAAACACACACACACACACACACACACACACACACACCAACATATGCTCATAACGTTAATGCACACACAAAACAAATATAAGTGCAGCACATGCCCAAACAGTGCGGCCGGTCAGAGTGAAACAAGGACTACAACTGATCCTGTCAGACAAACACAATGACACACTCCATTAACCTGAACAATACCTGGCTTTGTCACAATGGCTTCAATGATAACTAAATCAATAAACAGGGCTGGAGATGGTGTTTACTTTGAGCAACAATTCAGTGTATGTTGCTGGAATTACATGCAACCAGTGTCTGTGTCATTTTATTATAATACATCCTGTTTTCATTGCAGGCATTTGGCGGCTATATATGCTCATATAAACATGGATGACGAGATCGATTCTCTAACCTTTAGGCTGTAGTTCACACTACAGAGGGGTGAGAAGAGGATTAAGACGACGAGGTGGAGGAGGGGGAAATCATCCACCAACAACAATGACAGGAAACCAGCACAAATGTCCTGCACAGGCCAAGACTCCCATAGACAGCAGCAGGCAGCCAGAACCACACCCCTGACCATCCTGGCCTAAATAGTTACTCTAGGAGTGGCTATTTCTGCCTCTATTGCACGACTAATGATCATCTAAAACTGATGTTGACTCCATTAACAGAAAGTCTTTGCCACAGGCTATTCCTCAAAGTCTCAAACTCAAATAAATCGATCCTGTCAGATAGGAATGTCACACGGACGTAATGTTACCCTCCCTTGTGTCACAAATAAGAGAAACCCTTAGCTGAATAATTCCTGCTTATGGTCAGTGAAGTTGTGCCACTGTTGGAAAGAAAGATTTTGAATGTCGTAACTGTGAAAACACATGATTCACTTCAGGGTTTGCTTCAGGTGACACACACACACACACACACACACACACACACACACACACTAGACAGTTAAAGTGAGCTATGGATAGCCAATTAAAAAGACTATTGTCAATACCGAAGGCCTTACAGTGAGTGTATATAAATACAAACCAAATCCTCCCACACATCAGCTTGAGGATGATTTGTTTTGGGAAAACACGTTTTCCCGTGCAGTTTAAGGACCACGCCATGTGTGGTGGAAGCAGTTTAAGGCTTCTAGCTCTTTAATAAGCAGGTTTTATTCACATGTGCAGATTAGAGGCTCAGATTAAAGGGGAGAAGAGTGACAACCAACACACACCGACATAAAGTCTAATTTCAGGCCTCTACGGTACAAGCGTCCTCTATCTAGATAGATCATACACAGCGATGCATACATCTAGATTACACACATACACACTCTAAGAAACACTCGCAAATGTGCCAGATCTCATCTGGCCCTAGTCAATTTCATCTGACACAAGCGCTCTTCCTCTCCTGTAATTAGGGTTTTAAAGACAGGCTTATGTAAGCAGCTGGCAATCAAACTTCTCACCCTCACACTCTCTGGCGTCTGAGTGAATCACTGAAGAAAGAGCCACAGTGTGATGACGCAAATACAACTCGTGAAAATTTCATTTTAGTGGGTTTAACTGCAAAATGTTTCTGTAAGAAATTATCGCACATTTTATAATGTTTACTGATTCGCTTTTTAAAAAAAATAATGACTGACAAATCCAGTGGGTTTATTTGCTTTTCATTAGTGCTGAAACAATTGAAAATACATTTAAAATTGTTTGTCATTTATTGAGAATGAGATCAAATATATTGGTGTTCAGCTTCTTAACACACTTTGGGCTTTGGACTGTTGATAGGACAAAATAAGACATTTGAAGATGTCTTTTTGGGTGTTTTACACATTATTCCCTGTCATCATTCCTCCTGTTCATACTGGCCATTAAAAGATTCATAACAAGCTCCAATGGAAGAAATGCAGGACAAACCCACATCCCTCGCTCTGTGCAAAAATACCTCCACAAATTAGCTAAAGCCAATATGAGGCTTCAGTCTTCTTATTATGAAATTCCCTCCTGTTTTTTTATCCATAATCTGTATACCACACTGCATGGGAGTCATGTTTACTAAAGGTAACATGAGCCCAGGGATTGCTTTGGCACAATAAACTGACTTACAATTATTGTAAATGATACCTTTCAACAAGCAAAGATGGCACACACCAACACGGCCACAAATGCAATCTTTTGTTTCCACAAGTGTTTTGTGTGGATGAGCTGATGGATGTAGATTTGTAATATGAGCTGAGAGAGAGAGAGAGAGAGTAAAACATTTTACTGCCTGGTAAACATAACAGCAACCTTTGGAACCGATGATGTGGGGTTTGTGTGTGCGTGTGTGTGTGTGTGTTTGTGTTTTGTTTCACGATGACGACAGCAGTTCCTATTTTCTTCCCGGGCCACTTTCCATGTTTTGACCTTCATCACTGCTCTTTCCATGTCTTTTTTCGCACCTCCCTTACACTGTCTCACTTTCGCCTACCTCCATCCTCACACATACATGCATACACTCCACATGCACGCCACACACACACACACACACACACACACACACACACACACACAAACACACACAAACAGCAATGTAACCATGGCAACCTTGAGCTAAGCTCCCCGGTTTCCGATGAAGGCGTTGCGCTCTTGAACCCTCTTTTGTGTCGCTTCAAAGATGAGGCCAGACAGGCAGAGTGCGGACGTCAGTGTGACTGCTGAACCAATGTTTCAAGGCTGTACATTAATGTGTTTGTGGTGTGTGTGTGTGTGTGTGTGTCATTGGCCGGGCCACAGAGGCTCGGGTACAGGAATACCGGAGAGGATGTAGGGAGAAAATTCCAGACAGAATGGAGTCAATCTAAAGGACACACCCTGAGGTGCCTCTGACTGTAACATAAAGACACAGCAGACTCTAAACTTCCCTCGAGTCCAATTTACACACTCACACACTCTGATGCGTCTTCCGTCCCTAAGTAACTTCCTCAGCCTGTGAAATCTTGGTTTCGTGCAAACTGTGGCTTTGTACAAATTGTGGCTCATTGCTTAGCGTGATTCGTGTTGGATTGTTTTGCTCTATATGTGAAACTCTGGGAACACTGAAATTGAAAATCCAAGCGTGTGAAAATGAATTTGTTAGACGTGCTATTTGTTTGTTTCGGCGCCACTTCCCTCTGGGTTGCGTGCCAGTGTGAATTGCTCTGCCACAGCTCCATTAGGCCATCTGTGGAGAGTATCGGGAGTAAACACGGGAACAATCGCTGTATATTCCTACGACAAACAACGTAACCCAGCGGTGCTCAAGTGATGTGCACAAGTGTGGTTCTAGTGAGGAAAAAAAAAATCTCTTTTGAATAGAAGAAACCTAACTCCAAAAGGCCCTGCATGCTATGGATATGTGAAAGCTGTCATTACACTTTAACTATGAAGGAAAAAACACTATGTGAGTGGCTCAGCAGAGTTTCGGTAGTGACAACGTGACCTTTCAGCTGGGTGAGGAGTTCACAAAGAGGAAACATCAGTATGATCCTTAACATTTGGCCACAAAGGGATTAGAAAATGAATCGGCAACTGTTTTAAAAATCTATTAGTTGTTTACAAAGAAAAAACAGTGTTCGTACAGCTTTTTAAGAGTAAAATCAAAGCACATTCAAGGTACCTAAACCAAAAATGTCCAGACTCTCGAAAGCCTTAAATTGTTAATATACATGCCAGGAGACAACAAACAAATATGACGACGAGATTGTTTCATTTCAAATATTAAAAGATTTTTGCTTCACATGAGCGATTGTGTCGATCAAAATCAAGCATTTTTATAGGAGTATATTCGAATTCAAGCATATTCCTAACCTTGAAAACATAACGGTCCAGAGTTTCAAGACCTTGTACGGACCCTGTAAAAGAAAAGCCCACAGCGGGGTCTCCTTTGTCTTTGTTCGTGACTGCTGCCTTGCTCTGCACACTATGGCCCTTCTAGGGGCGGAGGAGGAGGAAGAGAGCTGGACACAGACACAAACAGCCTCGGGGGTAAACATCCAGGATGCAGCGAGGGGCGCAGATGTTCCAGACTGCAGGCACCCTCTTCTCAAGTGCTTTTTAATGAACCCAGGTCCTGAGTTCACACACACACACACACACACACACACACACACACAGCGAAGAGAAAAATAACAGCAGACACAGCAACAAGTGGCCACTGCGGAGTGAGAATGTGCCCATAATGTTTTACACACAAAGATCAAAAGGTTGAAAAAATTCATTTGGTGGAGATGTTTTTTAAAAAGGGAAAAAAAGACACTAATTATTTCCTGTTGTTTGTTGTGGGGGGGTTCAGCAATGTCAGATATGCGCTGTGGTCACAAAGGCACAAAACACTGTCTTTTATTCTTGCTTTGGCGCAGAAGCTGTCATTGCTGGTGACTAAAGGCTCAACCTTGTGGCATAATAACACGAGACAGTGCTGCTCTTTGAGATGTTTGAGGGAGAAAGTTGACAGGTTTACGGACTGACAGACGGTTTTAGTTTGGACCCTGTTTTCTTGATCCCAAAGCTGAACCAGGTTGTTTGTCCTCTCACACACACCCACCGCAAATGTCTAGGCCAGCTGACCCTGCCCACGTGCTCCTGGCTGCACGTGTTATCCATGTCATAGACGCAGTAATGCATTCATTGCATGCGTTAATGTCACCACAATCATTGCAGGCATCTTTGTTGTAAAGTAAAGTTGGAGGAAAGACGTGAAAACAAGAGGTGAGACTTTTTACCTCAACTTACTGGAACTTTTCCCGTCAGCGTCTCGGACTCACCTTCTCAGAGTTGATGCTCAGCTTTGCCTCGACGTGCGCGTGGGTTTCTCCGTTGCTCTCCTGGACCGGCGTGCACTCCCTGGGTGTCCCCTCCCGCTCCTCCTCCTCCTCCTCCACCCTCTCCTCCTCCTCCACCTCGTCCCTCTTGGCGCGCCTCTCATCCCCGTTGTCCGTCCCGTCTACCTCCCCATCCGCCTCCACCACCACCACCTCTTCTTCTTCCTCCTCCTCCTCCTCCTCGTCGAAGGGTAACGGGACACCGTCGGCGACGTACTCCTTCAGACACTTCATGTTGTGTTTCTTCAGCAGCTGCTCCGTGTCCGGGTCCACCACTATGAGCTCCAGGCGGCCCACGGTGGCTCGTATCCGGGACACGACCTGCTGGTGGCTCTCGTTCTCCACGTCCTCCCCGTTCACGAACACCAGCCGGTCGCCGGCGCGGAGCCTGGAGGTCTCCGCGGGGCTGTCGGGCTCCACTAGTCGGATAAACTGCCCCGTCTTACCTTTCTCCCCGTGGAGGTGGAAGCCGTAGCCGTTGTCCCCCTTCTCCAGCGTGCACAGCCGGGGGCGCAGACACTGGCTTTTGCTCGGCATTCTGCGGCGGCTCAACCTGTGGCTCGTTTACAGTGGAGATGACTACAAGACCTGCTCGGGATGCTGCCGAGGAGGGGTGTGTGTGTGTGTGTGTGTGTGTGTGAGAATGAGTGGTACCCCTCCGAAAATTAAAAAATAAAATAAAAAGATACACCCAGCCCCCGTCCTCTTGAGGAGATTAGTCCGTGGGAAACGAGTGTGATTTGATCTGTAAATCCTCGCTGAGGCTCGTCCTGCTCTCGGAGAGGGTCCTGACCCGGGGACTGAACTCTGAAGCTGATTACACTCGAAACGCCAGTCGCTCCCTTTCAGTGTGCCACAAAAAAAAAGTAGTAAAGCCACTCAGGAAGAGGGAGGTGCGTTCACTGAACAGCCCAGCTGGCTGCCTCATGCAAAGTAGGGAGAAACGGAGGAGTAAACATAAACCGAGGCTGTCCAGGAGAAACACACGATGAGGACGAGAAGCCTGGGATGGAGGTAGAGAGTGTTGGCCACACAGTAACTCTCTGGACATTCTTTTTTAAATCGTACAAACTTCTTTTTACTTTTTCATTTTCCCTTTCACATTATATTTACAGTTTTTTTATGAAAACATTGTTTTACTTTTCCTATCATTTTCATTTTATGCACATTTTGCCCACTTCTCCCTTTCTCTTTAATTCCTGTTATTCAGTGCTGCTGACTGGCATGAACTGTAGGGAAAAAGTATCCATCCATCTCTTAATAAGGCTGTGACCTTAACACACTTGAAAGCATTTCATTTGTATAATTTCCCCCTGTGGCGTATAATTTGCTATTAAACAGAATTAATCTCAGTAAAGTGATCTTTTAAATATAATGATATGTGACTGTTATATAACGGGGGTGTTGATTAGATGCTGGAGTTCTGGCTGCTAGAAATAGGCTGTTTTTGCCCCCATTACATTAATTCCAATAATCAAATAAGACTAAATTATGGCCTCTGATATGAGATTAGATTACATTCTAACGATCAAATGTCTAACTAGAGATTCATTTAACAATGATGATCAACATAATTTTTTAACTCTTTAGTCTTTTGGATCCAATTAACCCACAGACCCTGCGGCCATTCAGAGATATGAGTGACACCACGACTGCAAAAATATGGCCTGGCAGGAAGCTGCTGAACTAAGACCTCAGGCAAGATTGGACTTTTTCAGCTGAGACAGCTTCCAGACCTGATAAGAAGACAGAGACAGGATCTCTCAGCATTCAGCAACCTGGGAATTTAAAGCTACTGTAGCATCAGTGCTGACAACTGCAGTACGTTCAGGGAACTTCTACTTTAGTTAATGAGAAGTCGTTCGAAAAAAGAACTGAGTTCACGTCAGTTCACATCATAGATGTGAGTGGGAGAGGCGGTGCATTCACGTGCAGAGCCCAGTACGAATGTGCTCCATGTATATAACGTCTCCTAACTAACACATTAATACAGCCTCAGTGCAACCACAGTATTAACAAAAACATCACAATTCAGATGTTGAGCCTCCTTTCAGAAACAGCGCACCTATATAACGACATAAAATAGACTCTAAAGTAAAGCATCAACATGTGTGCTGAACCTGTCCAGCTGAGAAAACACTTTATTTTCTAACGCGACTTACTAGAAAACAAACAGGGGAGCTGCTGCCACACAGTGGCTCATTAACATCAGCACATCCAGCCACTCCTCTGTGATTCCCGCCTTTTTCCTCCAAAACCCCCATATATCTCTCTCTCTCTCACACACACACACACACACACACACACACACACACGGACGAGACTGACTTCAATAAAACACCACATACATTACAAAATATACCTTTTATATATAATATGACAACAAAGCACTTTTTCATGGCACTTTGTGATGCACCATGACACCTCCGAAGAGGGACAAATGTGACATCGAGCAAGTTCGACGAGCAAACATTCATAATGACCATTGTACAAAGATGCGGTGCGTGAACAAATACAGCTTCAGTACAGTCTAGACAACAACATCCATCGTTTAAAGGAGACACAAAAATGTTTTTGGAGTGCTTTGTGCATCTCTGTGTGTGAATGGTAAAAGGCAAATAGCATGCTAAGGGAAACTAAGCAAAGAAAAAAAAATAAAACCATGATAATAATCTCTTTGTAATGTAGCCTTGTGCAGCAGTGGGATGATCCTCCAGCAGCACAGGTACATGTACAGTTTGAATGTAATGTAAGTTTAACTGGCCCTGAATTGAATGTACAGACAGACACACGGTGGGCGAGTGCCCTCAAAACGTTGGCTTTATTCTATCTAACGGCAGTACAGATTTGAACAGACAGGATCATTTTAGCTACAATCGGACGGTGAGACTGAAGTCCACTTCTCAAACACACTGAATTATCAAAGAATAGTGATGAAGACTGTAAGGCCAAAAGGGATTCAGTTCACAGCCTGGTAAAACCGAGATGAAAACAAACTAAGAGCTGCACGGCAAAAATGCTATATCCACATAACAACAGTCATTTTGATTGTTCATATAAAACTGTGATGTATCAAGAGTCAGGCATGCGAACTACAATGGGATGAAAACTTTTGCCTCATCTACTGCCTCATAAACGTTTGGAGAATAGGGCCAAAATTTGCTTTGTGACGCACGCCGCTTTCAGTGTGTCGCCACAGCCGCTGGGATATGATTACGTATCTGAAGCATTTCAAGTTACAGAATTTCAGTAACAGAAAATGGATTAATTACAAACATGAGGTCAAGAAGGGTGCTGTACACATAAACATGTAGATTCTTGTTGGGATATAATAAAAAAAACTGCCCTTTCTGCTCTGAATTAGCTTGTTTGTGTCTGCTTAGCTTTGAAAGTTTAGTTTAGCTAAATTCTCTGGCGCCTTTCTAACTGTGAAGAAATAAGAAAGACTCCGAGGTCTGTTTTGTATGTTGACCAGTAAAAAGCAGAACACTGGCTGACCATTTAGGCTTAAAGCTGCTGGTAGCGTTAGCAAGATCAACAGGCGCCAGAAAACAACGCTGTACATGAACGACATATATTTCTCTATGGTAAACACAACACACGGGCCAGTCGATATCTGCGCTATATTCTGTACTTAACAAGATATTTGGGGCTGACTAACGGTAACGGTAACGTTAACCGCAATGAACAGCATGGCTACGGCTTTGAAGCCTACAGGCACACACACCGGGAGGAGAGTCACGAGGTCACGCCTCCTTGCAGCTGTAACACCTCCACTCCTCTGTTGCATTTTCTAAATATGCTGGGAGGGAGGGTTCGAGCTGAATTTGAGGTTGCTGTGACCCTTTAAGTGCAATGTTTTCACCCAAATAAAAGACGAGTCTACAGCTATTCAGAGGAGAATAATCGTTTTCTTTTTGTTCCTGCAGATGGATATAGCATTTCAGATTGTAACTCCCGACTTGTAGTTTGATACAACTGTCACCACAAAGACCACAAACGTTTCTACACATGACATAAAAGAGATTTAAATTCACATTTCAGATAAGGGATGGCGACCTATCCAGATTCACTTTCATTCAGGTAAAAGCTCAGTGGAGAAGATGAGGACGTCAACTTCTCAGGTTTGGTGCTGGAATTGGCTTTTGTTAAGAGAGCAGACATTTTTTACCTCCCTCCCTCCCTCTCTTTCTCTCTTGCTGTGCGTCTCTCTCTGCCTGGTGATCAGGATCAGCTACATGAGGCCACAGCAGCCAGACTTATGCTTCTGAGACTCGACGTATTCGTGTATCTGGAACTTGGGCTCATTGGGCTGCTGTGTTGCTCTGTGCTTCAGCTCCCTGATGGAGAGAGACATACAGAAAGTTACATACAGAGGGGGTGGATGTGTGGGATGCAGCACAGACAGGGTGAGCAAATCAAGAAAAAGAGGATAGAAGAAATAAAAAAAAGAGTGAGTGAGATTTAAGGTCTGGGGCATAAATCATTCAATCTAACTTGCACTTAAAATACCCATCACACGAAGAAAGCAAATCACCTACATGATTTTCTTCCACAGCTCTGGGAACATGCTGTGCAAACAGTAAATTTTAGACTGCATGGCAATCCTGTTCATATTTCCTGCCAATCAGTATGAAAGGTGTGTGCACCAGGAAGTCAGTCATAAAGGGAAATGACACAGTTAATGTGTGAGATCCACAGGGAGCCTCAAATATGCACAATCCCTTTAGAACGAGTCAACAGGAACAAAACAACAAATTGGCTGAAAACCATTAGAGTGTATTAGCTGCAGGAGTCAGAGGGAGACTCATGAGCATCAATGTGAAGTCAAAGAAATGCATTAAAACATTGAAACCCAGAGGAGAAGACCAAAAGAGTAAAGTCTCAGCATGAAGCAGATCAAAATACAAACCCTTTATGTGGAACCTCAGTGTTTATTAATGCAGAGGCATGACCCAGACTAAACTGAAAATTAATTTCACTTTGGTTTTTTCTACTAAATGTAGAGAAAGGTGCATTGTTTCACTGCAGAGGACTATTTAAAAGAAGATGTAGCTTCTGAAGCGTAGAATATTAGTTTTAGGGATCACTTGTAGATGACTGTGGAAATGAGAAAAGTACAAATAACATCTCTGTATTATCCCCCAGGTGTATTTGTTTTGTTTCGCTCTCTTTTTTTGCTGTTAATTATCTTTATTCTTAGTGGCGAGGGCGTAGAGAGGGGTCTACTCTGCAGACTTTCCACCTGTCACTTCTTTCCAACGCCTTGTAACTAAAATGCAGAACAGAACTGCTATGAAATATTTATGAAATAAAAAATTCATACCTGCATCCTTCAGTGACATCTCTCCAGTTGTGTATTATATTATACTAGCTACATTTATAAAATAATAAATCATGCAGTGAGTTGTTGGATGGATAACTAGAAATTAATATTTTTTCAGTATGTATTCATGAAATACACTAATGGTCAAAAGTATGTGGACATTCAGACATCGCCACCCACACGTGATTGTTAAACATTTTATTCTAACACTATGGGAATTCATTTTCTGCTTTAACAGCCTCCATTCTTCTTAAAAGGCTTTCCACCTTCAGAACTTGGCTTCAGGGATTTGCTCTCGTTCAGCCACAAGAGCGTTATAGTGAGGTCGGGCACTGATGTTGGTAGATGAGGCTCGACTCAAAGTCAGCGTTCCAGTTCATCCCAAAAGTGTTGGATGGGAATGAGATCAGAAGTTCTTCCACACCAAAAAGTTATTTATGGACTTTGTGCATGGAGGCACATTAACACAGAGGAGGGTCACTGTTGTCTAAAATATCATTGTATAGTGCAACATTAAGTATCTTTTAATTGGAACTAAGGACCGTTTCCAGCTGAAGACCAAAATAACAACAAAGTATGTGAACAGGGGTAGGTGCATAAGAAAATCGCATTTTAAAATTAAACATTTTTATGGAGATTATGGCAGGGCTAAAACAGAGTAGGAAATATGAAGTAGTTATATATATTAAGGGTTTGTGGGACAGAGAAATGGCTAAAAGTAACGCTCTGTAGAGCTGAGGAGAACTGCAGAGTCAGGTGATGATTCTCTGAGCTACTCCTTTTACATTACACATTTCATTTCATCATTTCATCCATTGCTAATGCACAGCTATAAAACTTACTTTGCTGTAGCGAGAAAGGCCAGCTCCACGTTGACTCCCGTCTTCGCACTGGTCTCCATAAATGGTACACCATATTCCTAAGATGGAAAAACACGAGTAGAGCAAGTGGACTGTCTGTTATTGAGATTGTGACCGCACGGAGCCGTCGTACATTACCTTCGCCAGCTTCTCTCCGTCCTCCATCTTCACAACCCTCTCTGCAGCCATGTCCGACTGTAAGACAGCAGCGGGAAAAGAAAACAAGTCATCGCAGAGGAGGTGAGGGTTCACAAATTCACCATTAGCTACAGTGATGCACCATCGTGTCACGCTGCACGTCCTCTGATCTGGCAGCGTGGCCGCCGGCTGCTGAGCCAGAGCTCCTTCAGAGTGATGAGATGTCAAGAAACTCCACCTCTAGCAGAAGGCTAGCACTCCCACAGACTCGTGCCGCCAGTGCTGCTGCTCTTATAGCAAATGATCTGAGCTGCTGCTGTGTGACCCAGGAGAAGGGTGAGCCCTCTCTGCGCCACCAGAAGGCGCTTATAGATATATTAGCAATGACATGTGGTTGCGGTAACACATGAGTATTTCTCTTTTCTTCACCAGCAGCATTGCGGAGGAAATTGTCTCACGCAAGGGAAGCTTGAAGCAAGTGATTAGTCTGTGTTATGTTGCACGTTTTGAATGCATCTTTCATGATGATCAAATAACACTGGGTAATGGGCAAGAAATGAATGCGTTGATGTGGACGTCTAAATTAACTCTATTTTCCCCGCAGGGAAATTCTTTGTGTGCACATTAAAGACATAAATCACAGAAAACACACAGACACGATTAAGACTGTGTTTCACTTGTAAATGTTAAAATAAGTAAGAGAGAGTTTGCATTTCTGCACGTGACACACAGCGGAGGCATTTTTTGGCTTTTAAGCATTCACATGTCTGTTTAAGTGTGATAAGAGTGTGTTAAAATTGAATTAAGGGACCAGTTATCCTCCTGATCTTTTTATGTAACGGAAAAAGGAAGCTTTGCGCACCTTGTTGCCGAGCAACATGATGACCACATCCTTCTGGGCATAGTCGTGTATTTCAGTCAGCCAGGCCTTTAAAAGTACAAAAGACAGACACATACAAGAGGGGAGAAGAAAAAGAGAGACACAAAACAAATACCACCACTTAAAGACTGCATTTTCCCTTTTCTTCCTCAGCTGTGTATTATTACCATCACCCAACCAATCATAGTGACTGAGTCACTCTTATCCTTGAACACTTTTATTGGTTTTCATTATTGAAACTGGGAACTGTGTAGCGAAGCAAACGATAACATCATGTCATTTCAAAAGAGGGCTATGAGAAAATGTTGGAGGCCCTCACAGTACTTTGCATGGAAATATACAGAGTGAAGTGTTCAGCTTGAGAGGGTTTAGGAAGTGAAAATGAAAGAAAGAGAAAGAGAGAGAGAGAGAGAGAGAGAGAGAGAGAGAG
>JAVQJD010048736.1:0-36052 GCA_036023655.1 Nannoperca australis
GTGTGTGTGTGTGTGTGTGTGTGTGTGTGTGTGTGTGTGTGTGTGTGTGTGTGTGTGTGTGTGTGTGTGTGTGTGTGTGTGTGTGTGCGCAGTGTGCCATTTTGTGAACGTGGCTTTAAGAGAGTTTCTGCCTGTCTGTAAATGGGTTTACAACCAAGTATTCCAAGTTTACATCCAACTGCGATGTTGCAGATAAGAAAAGTGGAACAGAAACAAATATAGCAAAAATGTATTTTATTTTTAAAGCTTATTTGAGTGCAGATTTTTCTCATAAGATTTCTCATAAGAAATTATGTGTTAAGTAACTAGTACATTTCGACACTTTTGCTCCCGTAATTCATAACTGAACACAAGTATAATTATGTTATATAACTGTTATATTATCATTTTATATTATTGCAAATTTTACTGTTCTGTCAGCGGGACACAAGCAAATTCCAAAAACTATCAACAGCCTGCTAGTACCATGTTACAGTACACGATAGAACACATAAATGTGTACATGTAACACTCAGGTGTCAGTTTATTAACATTGCTAAAATGAACGCAGCCTAATTCAACCGTCCTGCATTAAAATCTAACCTTCATGAAGGTAATAATGTTCAGCTTTTGTTGAAAGCTAAAATATGGTGTTTCCATACCTTCGAAGCAGTCAAGCAGTCTTTGAAAACTTCGTGATGAAAGTCATTGCAAGAGTCAGTCAGTTTGTTTTAATGTAAGAGCAATCGGGCGGGTGTTTTAGGGTTCATCTGGATATACAATAAAAGCATAAAATGTGGCCAACATTAGCTAACACTACCCAAAACCAGCTCACACACATATAATCAGCCAGTATCATAAATGCTAAATAATAATTAGTTCTCGAAAGACTGTGAAAACGTGGCTATTTCACAATTTCTTTTTATTGTTATATATCATGTTTGTGAAGAATGAAGCCTTACTCTTCACTTGCTACCACATTAGCATTTATGCCTGCTTGTGCATTCATTATATTTTAACTGCACTACTTTCCCCTCACGTTGTTTCTGTTCTTATCAGATCGCCCTGCCTTGTTTTCACCTTTGTATTTTGTTCTGTTGAATCAGTGATTGCTGTTGTTTGGGGCACAACATACAGTACAAGAACAAGGTGAAAGGAGGTGATTTGTTATGAAGGCTTTGATATATTGTTATTGAGCGGTAAACTGGGTTTGTGTCTGTGTGTGTGTGTGTTTATATATATCTGTAATCGAACTGGCTGAGGTGTGTGTTTTGCCAAAACTGAAAGGAATCACACCTTGCTGTCTGTTCTCATTCCTACAGATGTATGTCACCATCAGCTGCGGACATGTACACACAAACACACACACGAGCCATGGTGTGTGTGTGTGTGTGTGTGTTGTGTTTATGTTGGTACTTTATACCAACTATATTATTGTGCTGTGAACATCATAGATCTCTATCTTAGCATGAGCAAACTCTAAAGTCCGCTCATTGTGTGTGTGTGTGTTGATGTGAACTGTATTGCTTTTTGTATGCAGGTTAGTCATTTTTCATTGTTCATTTGCAGGACACAGAAGCAGCTGCTAAAGCTATGCAATTTGTGATTTCCAGCACAGAAAAACAAAAAAAAAGTTTTTAGAAATGTATTAATTTTATCTATTTTTATTTTTTATGAACATAAATGCAGAAGAACCACTTACTCCTAATGTGCCATCAGGTCGAATGCAAATCTCTTTTAACGGCCGCTGTTGAGTGCTGATTTAAGCCGCAGCTCTCACTCAAACGATTAACTTATGCGGGTGCTCTGCAGCTGAACGAGAGAAATACAGCAAATTTTTCTTTTTTTTTCTGGACTGCAGACCTTGTTTCATCTTAGAAGTCAGGTTTAAAAATGGAGAGAGGGAGAGAGCTCAGGTGTGGGGGAAGTCCATACCAGCCTGTCAGGGCTGCTGGCTGGGCAAACACCACCAGGTGGACAGATTGAAAGCATCTCTCTCTCTCTCTCTTTCGCTCTGTCTCTCTAACAGCCTGCACTTTCGTTCCTTCCTCGGGGTGTTTACAGCGACTCTGTCTGCCCGTATATCTTTCTGTCTTCCTCTCTGTCTCACCTACAGCTCCGCTTAAATAACAATTTTCAGTTGTGAGTCCTTGGGACCAGGTAGTTTTCTAAATGACTAATTTAACCTCATTAGCCTCTTTGGTTAATTCCTATTATGAAGGGCACTTATTACTTATTATATTCTATTATATTCATATTTTCCAGATCTCTTGTTACTTTGGGCACAATGACCTAAGTGATTTCCACAGCCCTTTCAAAAAAGTCAAATTATGGCTTTTAGTGAATGTAGTAGGATCTGTCTATTTCAGACAGATTAAGGTTTGGATTGGTAATTAAAAACATTTGCATATGTGATCCTACTATTGTACTTGAAGCCACCCATATTGTCAGCTTGGGTCAACAAATGCAGCCTAGCAAAACGACCTGCTGGATTGATTAAAATAAAAGCGCACCTGTTCCGTCAGATGTGCAGGAGGCCGATGAAAAACACACTGCGTTACACCGCTAGAACCAAGAAGCTGTGGTCGAGCTAAAAGTAAACCTACTGTCAAATTGTCCCTTGGAGCACCTTCAGGCAGCCACAAGCGTTGAGAGCAGCAAGAAGAGTATACATGAACGTGAACAAGCAGAAATGAGACATTGCTGATATTATTTATGTATTTTCAACCCAGATATCTTGGACTCGTGGCACAGTTCAGACACATACAGTGCTACTTGGATGTTTCTGTGCAACTATTTCTATTAAAAACCATCTGATGATAATGCAAATAATGTTAACATAAAACTTTAAATGTCTGGCACAGTTTTTTTTTGTTACTCAGAAAACTCTATTTTCTGTTTCTGCTTTTTTCTGTGAGGATTCATCCGTGACTCTGTGCGGCTCCTAATTATGGTGATGCACTGTGGAGTAAATGAGGGCCTGACTTATCAAGCTGCTTTTGATTCACTGTGCTGCAGCTGCTGCTGCTACAGTAGCTACGGGTTTTGAGACGGGCATGGATGACTTCACTTGTAGCTTTTCTTTGCTTGTTTCCCTAATTGAGCTAAGTAACAACAAAAAGAATCCATATGTTTCAGAGTTGAGAAACACTGTAGCTGCTGTGTTCATATCTTGTAGCTGCAAGGCTCTCCAATTAAAATGTATAGCCTCCACTATACCCTCACAGTCATTAAGTCATTTTACACCCAATGTAATTACAAAAGAGTGCAAAATCATTAAACAATGGGCCACTGTGCAAGCACTTTTTGTGGTGAAAGTAAGCTGTTTGTTGTAGTGAAGAAGACTTAAGATTGTTAGTGTGATGATTTAATAGAAGAATACACCCAATTTAAGGATTTAGCTAATTTCTTTTTGCAGATCCCATCACTTTTTTTTCATTTCTTACACAATTTATCTTCATTCAAAGTGCAGCACATCTCCACTTCACTGTCTTTTTGTGTGTGTTCAGGAAGTCATCAATGCCTTTATATCCACCCCCTTTGATTACTGTAACTCCTTATGTTTTAGTATCACTCATCCTTCTTTGTCCTGTCTCTAGCCTGTCTGCGAATCACTAAATGTGCCCATTACATTTCTGAACTCTGGCCCTCACTATTAGAGACTTGAGATCCTCTAACCAAAAGCTCAATCAATCAATCACTGTCAATTGTATTTGTGTTAATTTGTCCATGTGCCCCCTTCTTCTGTCCACCTTGGCATACTTACGTCTGATGTCCGTGTATGTGTGTGTTTAGCATTTGCGTCCCCACACAGTCGAACGTTTTTGGATTGCCTTTAATGGTAACAGACAGACGAAAGAAATGCCAGGGAGAAAAGAAGGAAAGGAGATCAAAGTAGAGGAAGATCAAAACAGACATGAACAGAGGGACCCTGATACACTGACACTTTCAGATGGGTTTATGTGCGTGTGTGTGCAGACACATGCAAATACACACATGTATGCAAGAAGTGTCAAAGTACAGCCTTCAGAAATGTCAAATGTCAGATTCAGATCAGCAAAGAAATATGTGCTCGACTTGAACTGTTCCCTGAAAGAGTATTTAGTTTTTCCTTCTCCGTTTGAACCACTGCTAAAAGAAAATCCCTCCGGGTCAGGCAAAGACGGTACACTCGCTGGTAAATTCATATTTGTAGGATAAACTGTTCATCCAGTTGTCCACAGTGACATTCTGGTAGCTACCCGGATAATATTGTTACGATTTTGAGATCTGATCTTAAAGGTTTAATGAGATTAAATAACTATATTTACTCAATTAGCCTGAAAACAGCTCTTGTGCATCTCCTGAGACTGTATATTGAAATACATTATGTGTATGTGAAATAGTTCATAAGCCATTCTCACATATTAAATTATATGTAACTTGTGTTCGATGAGGTGTATTCAGATTGTTGTTGCCCTGTTTTTTCCCCACAAACAGCTAATGTACCATTTGTAAACATGTTAGATGTAGCTCTTAGCTAGCTACCTAGCACTGTACCATTTGTGTGCAGTGTGTGTTGTGATTATAGCTTGGATATTAGCTGATATCAAAATTTTACAGAATATACATTTCTTTCTGTTTTTATTCTGTCGTTTCTCTTGTTTATAGTCATACAGCTCTCTAAAATGTATATATGTTCAGTGAAAATGTTTTAGCCTTATGATCAACAAAGCTAGCAGCTTAAAAATGATTGCTCTTTTCATTTAAACTTTACATGGTAGCATTTTAGCTTAGTTTTAGCCTTTATGATCAACACAATTGCTAGCTAACATCATTGATGCTTCATTTCTGGCATTTTAGCCTAGCATTCAAGCTTAATTTTAGCCTTTATGATCAACAAAGTTATTGATCTTTCATTTACGCTCAGTGTTAGCTTTTATGATCAACAAATCGGCTAACATAACTCACATTGTACAATTTTAGCTTAGCAGTTGCCACTTTGATCAACAAAGTTAACAGCTATCACTATTGGCATTTCATTTAAGATAGCTTTAAGATCAACAAAATAGCTAATGAGACTGAAAATGAAGCGTTGTAGCCTAGCATTTAAATTTTATTTTAGCCTCAACAATCAATTCTAGCTAAGCATTACCTTTTATGAGAAAAGGTGGCAACTAACATTAAGAATGTTTTATTTTATCTTAAAGTTTATCTATATGATGAATAAAGTTATCAGCTAAAATAACTGACAGTGTATCATTTTAGGGTAATATTATTATTTCTTCTTGACAAAGTCCTAAAATTGTCTCATGCTACTTTGACATTTTTACCAATGACCGGACCAATCATAAATATATTCTGCAGACTGTATTCCTGTCTGAAGTGTCCTGGCTCCATGAAAAGTTGAGCCTACATTGTAATCCTCTGGCCGCCTGAACTCAGCTCCCTGCACCATTTCACGTCTGCCCACCCTGAACACACCATGCTACGCAGGTCTCTGACAGCATCATTACCTCTGAGTCCTCATGCGCTTGGCTACAGATGTTTTGAGATACTGATTCTTCCGAGAATAGTGTTTTGTAATGTGTGGATGTCAGCATATGTGCCAACTACCACATCAGTGTGCCAGCTGGACAGTGGAAGTGAGACCTGTAGCTGTACCGCCAAACACACAAATGCACACACAGACTCGTGCTGGCATGCTAGTGTCATTTCCTCTGCCAGTCATGCAGATTTGATATCATGTAATAGGGAGAACAGTCCAAATCATGCCAAAAAACTGCATCTAGGGAAATACACACAAGTTTGTATGGTTGTTCGAGCCAGCACAAAACACAGCTTAACTGTGGCTGCTGTCCCTAGATTACTAGATTAATAGGATGATGATAATGAAGGATTATGTTCACATAATTGTCTGTTTTTAAGAGGCAAATGAAACAGTCCATGTGATTTAAAACAACATGTGGGTTTTTTAAGATCTCCTCCTTTTTCCTGTGATTTAGGTTATTTAAGTACGTTTTCTGCTTAGTTTGTGAGAGGTAAAGGAAAGCCCCATTATTTGAATTGTTGCAGTATGTGTAGAGGGTATCTGCTGGTCCTAAAATCGTACAAAGTACAACATTTCCTCAACAATAACAAAAAACGCCTTAGAGGGAATTAAAAAGTCTGCGATTTAAATCTGAATTCTGCTAACTACAGTAGCTAGGAAGCTCATCGTCTTTTCATGCTTGATCTAACCATTTTATGCTGTTTATTCAGGTCCAGATACTGTTAATTAAATTCGTTATATAAATACAAATTATTGTTATATACTTCTTAGAAGTAGTGAAAAATGTGCTATAATAATAAATAATTCTACGCCTTATTGGCCCAGCTGGTTTTCCATCATACTTTCATACTTTAGCCGCTATGACCATGAAAGAGGCATTAAATTGCATTTTGTGTGGGATTAAAAAGGTCTTAAAACGTCTTAAATTGAACTTGCTCAGCTCAGCAGAAAGCTTAAACTAATAAGAAGTTTGATGAAACAGTAAATTAAGGCCTGTTGTGAATGTGTTAAATTCTCATTCACTCTGCACTGGTTTATGTGCCACGTGTAACAGCAATTTACATTTCAGTTACAGTAATGGTGCTGCAGAGTAGTGAAACCACACCTTCATTTCACTGGTGTTGTGTTGCCATGGAATTTCTCACCTGTCACCCTTCCTTCACTTTGTGTTTCCACTGTTTCCCCCCCCGTTTTTTCTGCTTTTTCATTTCTCTTCATCTGTCTGTTCATCCTCCCTCTGCTGTCCTTCCATTTCTCAAATACTACCATATACTCTTCCTCTCTTCTGTCATGCTCCTTCCTTTCTTTATTCTTTCTGTATCCCTTTCACACACCCTGTTTCTCACGCCAGGATACGATGTTGTGTTACATGCATTCTCCATCTGTCTCCTGCCCCCTACTTCCAGCCTCTTTCGTCTCACTACAAAAACACATCGGTGAACATGCTGTGCACATGGATTCAATCCATTAAGTGTTTTTTTTGCCTTGCTTGTTTGGGTAACGATCCACAATGGTTTTGAATAAAGCACTGAGTAGTACTTCAGTAAATGCTGACACAAGTGCTGTTACTTGATGTAGGGAACGACTTTTTCCAGAATCAGTATTTGTGTCTGCAGTGTTTCACGCTATAATTACTTTCAGCAGCTTGCTTGAAATTCATTCTCATTAATGAAATTTCCTGTTTACTTGTTTGTGTACACACGGGATGTTTGTCGTGCATTACGCCAGAAAATAAAAATACTTTCCCCTATGATTAAAGATTGTTCCTTGCTTTATTTGTGGCAGCTAATGTGTGGCAACATGGCAACAAAACTAATCCACTGGGAAACTTCTGTGCCAGAGCTGTGTGTGTCTTTGATTTTAGGTTATAATAGGTTTCAGTGGAATTTTGATGAAAGTAATGCACAAAGCAAAGAGAATTTGTAGAATGATTTCATTTTATCTATACCTATGCACTCTGTACAGTAGTTGAAAGACCCTATGAAGCATTTCTTGCAGAGCACTAAAGTCAGCTGTTTTTGGATGTTATTGAAATGTTGTTATGTTGTTCTCAACATAGAAACACTGGAGTCTCCTGGATAACAACAATACTGTAGATTTATTTCATGGCCAACTTTCTTATTGTGTGGCGTACAGCTCAAAACACCACGATGGCCAGTTTATGAATCGATTCAAACTTTGGAATGAATCATGTTTCTACAAAGCATAAGTTTTAGGTTGCACTGCCGTTAGCGCCACATGCGGCTCAATTTTTAAGCTTTGTGAGCTGAAGTTTCTTTTTACCGAAATGCACCTTGGGAGTCGTGGTTGACTTCTGTCCTTGTCATCATGTACACAGTATTTTCTATCACAGTTGCTCCTCTTTTTAATGAATAAATCATGTGAGAGTCCCGCTATCCAAACCTCGGAAGTGCTCCAACTGTGAGTCACCGAACAGTGTCTTTGCAGAAAATGCTCAGGACTTCCAAAGGAATCATCCCACTTTGCAACTCTACTTCTTTCTTAACGTGTGGCATGTGTATGCCATACCCTCTCTGTTGGTTGGCATTACTTCATCACTACCTTTTTTGAAGCACACCATATCTTATCATTTTCAATTCAATTCACTGCAAGAGATAAGTACATTCTTTTTCAAGGTTATGTTTATTAGGCCTTAAAAATTCAGTCACCGAAAAAGTTTGGTTGAACTATTTTAGAAAACTCTTTATTTTGCTCTCCAATACCAGTTTCACATGTTTCTTTTTCGAGTTCACGTTTCCTTTTTTGCATCTGGATTTAGTTTTCTAGCAGCATGGCTTGCAACAACAACGCTGTCAGTTTGTGGATGGCGCAGCGTCTTCTGCAACCTTTTGCGCTTTCTGTTTGCGGGCTGTGAATTTGCCGTTAACCCTTTATCTCTTGTGCGTTAAAACACACCCACACAAACAGATGACGGGATGTTTTGCATGTGGACATCCTTAGATACTAATAATCGGATCCAGTAAATTCCCACACTTAAATGCAAACACACACACACACACACACACACACAGGATTTAAAAGTTGAACTCAGCCTTTGCGACAAAGGAGAACAGATCCACAATCCACACTACACACATTATTCCTCCCTCTTATTCCCTCCTCCTATTCTCTGTCTTCATTTACCTCCAAGTCTTATTCTCTCTTCTCCCCTTCTCTGGAAGAATAGCAGCTACAGTCCACAGTTGCTAGAGGAACGATGAATGATTGAAATAGAGAGAGAAAGTGAGGAGAAGGAGGGAGTGGACAGGCTAATAAGATTCATAGAGTTGAAAGTCTGTATTGTCACAGTCTGTGTCAGTGGGACACAACAATCTCCCTCCCTCTTTTTCTCTCCTTTCACTTTCTATTCTCTAGTTTCCTTTCTCTCTCCTTTTTTTCTTTCCATTTATTCACTTCATCCTGAAGCCAAAGAACCAAACTCAATTATAAACTCAGAACGTCTCCCTGAAATCTGACCCTGGCACTGCTTCAGTTGTCACTTAAGTAACATGAAGGCACAAAAAGTCACGGAAACTGGACTGCTGATTAACAACCAGCCTGTCAAGTAGTTTCTGTCAGATGGCCTTGACTTCGTGAGGACACTGCGAGTCATGGTGTTTTGTGCATGGATTCAGACTTCATAGAAAAAAAGTTATTCAGTTATTGTGTTGCTGTCACAGACAGAATCAAATTAAATCACTTTTCTTTCACCATTTTATTCAGGTTTGATGACATGACATTCAGCAGTGTGCTGAAAGTTGTTCTTGTTAATTTGGCATTCAGTTATTGTGCATGGAGATGTAATAGTGGTGAGACACAAAAGATGACATCGTAATAACTGAACAAAAACATCAATTCAAGTTCTTTTTTGTTGTTGTTATGCATAGCACAGTTTTAAACAAAGCAGTAAATGCAGGGTTTAACAAAATGATGCATTTTTATTCCTGAAAAGCCCTAATGTAGCCTAATATGGATAATTGTAGACTTGATTGCTCATACAACGTAGTTGTGTTTTTAACAAGCTAATCAATGTAAAATTACATATAGGAGCATACTCCTGATTTAGCATTGCACCTCTAAAGCATTATTCGACTCACAATGATCGATCGACGAAGCAGAACCAGAGATATCGTCTTTTTTTCTTCCACACATTCTTACTTTTGTTAAAACCTACATTACCCACAATGCAGCTCGACCACCAACAGCTTGGTCTGAGATGTGGGTGTCTTATGCTAATAGCTGCTAGCCTCAAGCATCGATGAGGAGTGAGTTAAGCTTTACCTCCTTCTAACCTCTAAATATTTTTCATTTTCACACTTGTAGTTTTCAGACGTATTCGACGCTGACTCGAGTTACATCACTTGAGGCAATTTATCAGACGTCACACAGCTCCCTCTGGAGCCACAAAAGGTGTTTTACAACTTTTTTTCACATATGAAGTAATGTAAACAGATACAGGTACAGGTCGCATTACATTACATTATTGCCTATTTCAATCATCAGTTTATCATTTCACACACACAGATTAATCAATATGTAAACATTCAAAATATGTGTCAGTTCAACCCTTAGCAATGCGTGGATTTGCTTACCTTTAAACACTGTAAATTTAATGCCTTACAAGCTATTTTAGGCAATTTGTGCTCAAATAAATTGAGATCGCCATTTGTTATTTTATTGATAATATGATGAATTAATAAAATGCAAAACATAGTCCATGGATGAATAAATTATGAAAATACTAAAAGTTGCAGCCCTACAAGAGATTCTGTAATTGGAACAGATTTTAGACAGCGAATGATTTTCTATAATTTAACATTTGCTGTGGATCTCCGATTTATAAGCAAGAGTCCATTTCCGAAAAGGGACCCAAGTATTGTGAGACCCAATCCAAAATGCGGTCGACCCACACAAGACCCAGATGGAGCTCGAACACCAACAGTGGCAGCAGGATGTCACAACACCAGTTAATGTGTTCTTCACAGTTCACGCCCTCGGTCTCACCTCCAAAACCTTTTTTTTTTCCTGCCATGATTGACAGTACAGACACATGATAGACACACTGACAGACTGACAGACTCAATATCTGCAGCAGTAGAATGGGGCCTGACCCAAAACAGATTAGACTGAATTAAATTTGGACCTGGCCCTGCTAATGTCTTGTGTGAAGTCTCGATTACCAGGAACCAGGCGGAGAATGAGTGAGGGATAGGAAGGCAGGGAGAGGTGTGAATGTTGTTATATTTGTGTGTGTTATATTTTAGTGATCTTTCAGGGAAGAACAAATCAAAAAAATTAGTTGGGAAGAGAAAGAAAGAGAAGCAAAGAGCACTAAAATCTGTGAATGGATGTCATGTCATACAAAACCCTCAGTAGCAATAAAACACTCGAGAGCTCATGTTTTTCTCCTATTTCTGTTTCCTTGTTGTCAAGTCTGACCCAGGCCGACTCACAGCCTCAAATAGGCCGACTTGCTCTCTCTCTCTCTCTCTCTCTCTCTCTCTCTCTCTGTGTGTGTGTGTGTGTGTGTGTGTGTGAGTGTGTTTCGAGTGCTCACTGCCTCAGGTCTGCTCTCAGTGCATTGTGTTGGTACATGTGCTACTAACCTAATAGTTCAGAGATTTGCTTCATTATTATTATTGTGTGTGTGTGTGTGTGTGTGTGTGTGTGCGGGGTGGGGGGATTTGGTGTGTATAGAGTAAATGTGTGTTTGGATGCGTGCGTATAGTGTATATTTCCAGACAAAGCAGTAATGTATCCCCCAAAGTGCAGTGGGTGTCCCAGATAAGAGCGATCAAGCTGCGTGATTATAATGTATTACTGTAATAACACCACATAGATAAGCATGAGATATTACGTGAGTGAGTGTGTGTGTGTGCATGTGTGATAATTGCACCGCTATCAAACTACCACACGTTGCTACTCTCATTTATCACTTCTTTCTCCACCAACATTAGTTCTTCACAACATTCTCCCTTTTTTCTTCCCCCTTGTCCCTCTTTTACACACACACACACACACACACACACACACACACACATACACTTTGTATTATTCATGTCTTCTTTGTCAGAGCAAAACAGGATGATGTCAGCTGTTATTTTAAAAGGTTCCTCTACTTACATCACTGGACTATGTGGAAGCTTACTGACCTCCACCTGTCACCATCTTTTCCACTCACAACAACATGATGCATGTTTAGCAGTGAGAGTGAACTGGATCACCTCCAGTGCAGGTGATCAGTGTTTGTCAGTTGATTTGAACTATTTGTTACCAACAAATCCAGATGCTATTATTTCTATCGCACATGACAGAAGAGTCGGCTGCCGTACTGTAGTTTATCATTTCAGGATGTACGCTTTTGTCTTGCTAAAAGATGAGAAAATTGAATGCGCTCTTTGTGGCTGTTCACTGTTAAGCCAGTATTATACTTTCCGCGTCTGCGTGTCCGCAGCCGTCCGCTAGTGTGCGCACTACGTCATTTGCGTCATCAGTGCAGTTCGCTACGGCTCGACGACGACACTTAGCATAAAGACTGGAAGCAGGGGGAAACGGCCAGCAGTCAGAAATGAAATATATTACATATTGTGATTTTACTGGTTAGTGGAGTTATGTGCTGTTGCTGTCTTGACAAACAACAGTTTATCCATCCACCCAGCACTCCTCTGCAGCGTCTCCACTGGTCCCCGACAACCTCATAAAACTCCTGGAAGTCACTGAATCTGGCTGCTTTTCGCCAAGAAAATGTTACAGCACACAAAACCTCAAAACATCGCCTCTACATTTCTGTTTGTGTTCAGATTCAAGCAAACAAGATATGTGTAAATAGGTGATCTTTAGAGTTAATGGTACAGTAAGAATATTTCTGAACTTTGGACAGAGCTGGGTTAGCAATTCCCCCTGCTTCCTGTCTTTTTGCTAAACTAAGCTCCTGGTTTTAGCTTCATACTAAACACACAGACATTACAGTGGTATCAGTCTTTTCATCTCAACTCTTGCTAAGAAAATGAGTAAGTCAAACTATTCCTTTTAAAATAGTGAATGTTTGACAGGTAACCCTCAAATATTGGAGGGCTGAGCTCTTCAACAGGACTTGAATGCTCCAACCAATGCAACAGCACTGGTCCTTTAAACAACGATCTGAGTTTTGATCCCTAATGAGAGGTTTTATGTAATTATGTTATTAAATTAAGATTTTGTGCCAAGAAACCCAGTGTATACTGTACAGCTACTAACTGAACACAAAGTGATATTATAATCAGGGATCCGTGTGTGCTGCAGAGACACAGAGCACTTAAAACACACACAACGCTCTCATTGCCTTGTACTGGATTCTTTACTTATTATATGCATAATATAGGTTTCTGAAGTGGGTTATTTATTGAAATTTAAAGATGGTGGGGACAATTATATTTAATATGTGGCTTTAGAGAAGCATCACTGCACTATTTACTACTATTTAAGAGGTAATTATATGAATTAAATACTTTGCGTCAAAATACAACAACACAACTTATCTGAGCTCTTTGTGTCGTCGTGTCTTTCTGTTGCCATCTGGGAGCATTCTGAGACGAGATGCAAACACCGTGTTCCACTTACTGTCTCATTAGTGTGCGAGAGGAAAAGAGAGAGAAAAAAGAAACATGAGTGTGGATGACAGTGGAGAGGACGGAGGGTGACGAGCGGAAGTGGTCAGAGGCAGAGGGGCTGCATTCAGCTCTTGTGGTATGATAAAGAGGTGTGTTATTAACATGAAACCTGGTTGGCATCGATCACACTCTTCGCCTGTGTTGAACAGAGGAGACGTCTCAACAAAAAGCTCATACGTCAACGCTAAGTAGATTATTAACTCATACACCCCTCGCTCTCTCTCTCTCTCTCTCTGTCTGTGTGTGTGTGTGTGTGTGTGTACTCATGCATTACTTGTACTTTTGATCAATGGAAACAGAATAATTTGTCTGGTAATTGCGATCATCTAAATTTCTTTAGAAAGAATATTCTTTTATTCTGTAGTTTTTTTTGCACATCAAATCGCACATTACATTACCGCCTCTTTAGCAGCAGTGTGTGTATAGCAGAAGTATAAACCTCCTCACACATCTTTTAAATGTATCTTCACTAACATGTTGTCTAACATGTCCACCTAAAATGATTGATTACTCACAATTACAACTAACAATTAGTTACGGTACCTTCTATACTGGTATGTAACAGGTACGTCCTTGATCAAATGATCCTCTATATCTATAGATTTAGATCATGAAATATGTTTTTCTTTTCTCTTCTTTTTAACACATTGTGCTTTGACAATTAATGAGTTCTTTTTCTGACGCTGACGTTGAAGAAACACATGCACTAACGAGTGCTCAAAGTCTGGTTTGTTAAAATGAGGGTTATGGTTGCAGGGCTTTGGTTGGAGCCCAAAAAGCAAAGCTTGCTCATATATTTTAATGATCCCGGCTCCCTCAATGAGAGGCTGCATTTACTGCCCGGGCCAGAGACTTAAGCCAACCTTTCTTTTAAATGAGTCTGAACCCGCAATCTCGTGCACACAAACACACACGATTAGTTAGCATTTGATCCGTCAGTACTCGAAGGAACAATGGATAGATTTGTAGCGATATAACATATGGTGCAGCTTCATCATTGAGCAGCGTGATTACCTTTCATGTTGTGTTTTCACTGACTGACTTCAAAGTCTTTGTTTGGTTTTTTTAGGGATGTATGTTATCCAAAGCCTGTGCATCTTATTAAATGCTGCATTATGCAGAGCATATCCCTTGAAACCATTATTTCTAACCACATTGCTTTGATACACATACAGTATTGCTTTGAAGCCAACCGCTCTCTCTCTCTCTCTCTCTCTCTCTCTCTCTCTCTCTGTCCCTCACTCCCTACATCCCTCGTTCCCTCTCTTGCTTTCTTTCTCCGCGTCATCTGCTTTTTTTCGTTCCGCGTCTTTTTTACCCTCTGCCTCCTCTGTTGTCCTCTTCATCTCGTTAACTCTTCCCTCTTTCCTTGTTTCCTCAGTGGGGCGTTTGTTGATCGAGTTCAGCTCCCAGATGACGATGGAACGAGTGCAGAAAGAAAACCCCAACGTGACGGAGGGAGGCCGCTACACGCCTCCTGACTGTCGGCCTAGATGGAAGGTCTGTAAATAAGTCTCTCTGTTAACATATTTTAGATTAAATACGTATACTCACACATTTTATTATGGAATCCCACATCTACCTGTACAATAACTTAAAATACAATAACTTATGCATAATTTTAAAAAAACGGCATTGGAAAGACAACATTTTGAAGTTACCAAGGAAGCCTTTTAAGTTACTAATTCAAAATTATAAGATTCAGTAACAATTCAGTTTTTCATATTTATCTTTTCTTGGCAGAAATGGGCTTCCATATTTTCTCTTGGAATTGGATTCAGTTCAGAAAGGCAAACCAGAAGTCTGTGCAGGATAGTGGTAACTGTTTTCACAGTAAATGTGGCATCATAGCGTACATCTCAAGTCTCTTGTTTGACTGATGGAGTCAAGACAGATAGCACATTAAACTAAAGTGTCTCACTCCCAAGTTGTTTATTTGAATCTGTGTTAATTGTAGGTCTGAACAACAAAAGATTTTTTCTTTTCATGATCTCATGACTTTTTCAGTTATAGTCAGAGAGAGTGGATGAGTCTGTGTGTCAGCAAGAAATCATTTACATAATTGATCATAATTTCCATTCAGTTACGTGTGAGGCTGATCATTCCTGAGCGTCGGGTTTGATGTGAGTTACATCACTTCAGTTCTCCCTGAAACATTAAGTGCAATACATCATTTCAAATGGTCAAAAGACACCCTAATCATATTCTAGGTTATTCAATAATAAATTCACAATTAGAATGTCTATAAATACAGATGCAAATAATGAATAAAAAATGTAAACGCAGGACACAATAGCTCTAAATAAAGTGCCGGTTGTTTGTGTGCAGGTGTTTGTTAAACAGGTAACAGGCTAGAAAGAGAAAACACTGCTGCTCTGCCAGAGATAACTTGCCTTTAAAAGTATTAGTGCAGATACAAACTCCATCAAAAGTCTCTACAGCTGTTAACCCACTTGACAGCTGATCCAGCTGCAATCAGCTGCCACTGTCATCAGAAACGGACGTCGCTTCACGTGACGCTTCAGAGGAAAGAAAAAACGATTTCTTCTCTCCTCACATGGTTGCCAGTGAGAAAGACACGAGTGAGGGAAACGTGGATGTAATTAAGAGACTTGAAGTGGACTCTAAGTGTTCGAAGTCTTTCTCCTTTAGATAACATTTCACTAAGGCCGGGGTGCTTCCTTTATCAGTGAAGATTACACCAAAATAGGTGCACTCATGACAATGCCTCACTCTACGGAAACCAAGGTCAATTTGCTACCAGTCTTTATCTAGTACAAAATCATGGTATCGTATTATCGTGAACACACTGAGTTACAGTTCAACCTTGGACTGTTTGGACAGCTCAGCGTGACTCACTTAAAGCACGGAGATACAGGATGACCTCAAATCTGCAATGCCATTGAGAGCTCCTTCCTTGAGCTGCTTCAGTCATAATGAATGAGAACCAACTTTATGTACACAGTGACATTAACCAGGGAAATTATTTTCTGGTGCAGAGCACTTCACCGTAGCTTTAAACAAAGCTCGTTTTAAGCACAATTACAGTCTTTGGAAATCTGAAACAGAGACTGCCTCATAATTGTTGTCCATGTCAACAGAAACGTTGCACCTTGACTGATTATACTTTCTTTTCTTTGCCAGAATTGATTTAATTCTGCATTTGAACGGTATTCCAACTGATAGAAATGTGGTAATGTTTTGTAGCAGATGTTTCTGATGAATGCGAATAAAAACTACCAACTGAAGCTATCTCTGTTGTTTAGGTGGCCATCATCATCCCGTTCCGCCACAGAGAAAACCACCTAAAGTACTGGCTCCACTACCTCCACCCTATCCTCAGACGGCAGAGGATTGACTACGGTATCTACATCATCAACCAGGTAGATCATGCAAGACCACCCCAGCCTGAATTAACATACACTGCAACTACCCATTATTTTCCTCATGGGTTAATTTGAGGATTATCTTTTCAGTTGTTTGTCATGAGAATGTTTAGCATAACCTTAAGAAAAGTCAACTCACTCAATCCAACTGTACCTCACCTTTGATGCCCAAATTGATCTCATCAAGACGGTTGTATGATTACAGAGTTTCTTGTGTGAGGATTAAAACACTGTCGTTGATTGATTATACAGGGTACGTACAAAGTCTTGAAAGTTTGGAAAATGCTTAATTTTATATTTTATATATATGTATATATATTATTTAAATATTTGTTTGTTGGCTCAAGGATGTGATGATAAAGGCTTTGAGAGTCTGGTAATGTTTGGTTTAGATACTTTGAATTTTACTCTTAAAATGCTGTACCAACCCTGAATACATACACTGAATGTACATCTTTGACTGATGTGAGGTGTCCATGTTATTTTGCACCAAGTTGGATATATGGGAGCTTTGGATTTGTTGATTGATTGACTCAATCATTTATTTAAAAAAATAGCTGGTAATTGATTTTCATTACTAACTGTTTCACCACAACCAGGATCTCATCCTCCATTCACAGAGAATAAGAAATGATCACGCCACTTCCATCAGCATTCGAAATCTTCAAATTGACTTGCTTTCTCAAGCACCAGTATGAGAGGCGAGGTAAAGTAGGTCATGGGCAAAAAGTATTGATAATTGTTGCTTGCAAGACCTCTGTTTTATGATAAACTGTATTACAGGCCAAGCAAAAGGCTTTGGGAAAATCTTGTTGCTAGCTCAAGTTACCGCATAACAAGAACTAGACATGAACTAGATCTGTCAGCTCAAGTTAACTTCTGAGTAGTGAAGGTATAATTAGAACACTGTTGCCAGCGTCAGGTATTTGAATCCATTAATATGAATATAATGTCATATTACTGCATGTAGAAATATAGATAATACAAGTCAATTTGAAGATGCTTGATTTCCTAAATGCTGAGGTCCCTCTTTTACCATCCCTGCCTGGTCTTCAGTGTCTGTTTCTTCTTCGGACAAAAACCCATCTGCAGCGTAAATCATCAAAATACTTTCTCTGCACTCACTTCAGCCGAAGCACAAGGAGCTTGTTGCCAGAGAGTGTTGTGCGAGTCCTGTGCCAGAGTTCTTCTTCTACATTATCCGTAATGAGCTCTCCTTTCTGCCCTTTCTCTCTCGTGTGGGCCTTGCGCAACGCCCTAATCACTCCCCCTGTGGAACAGACCTTTGGTTCCGCCTGCCCTGCTGTGCTCTGCACTTGATATGGCTATGTTCCAGTGTCTTACTGTCTTGCTTTCACACTTACACACACATGAACACACACACATTCTCTGAGCATCTCTGAATCTTTCTTATTTCAAATGTAATACTGTTAGCAAAGCTGAGGGTGTGTAGAGCTGTTTGAGAGAACATTTGGAGCATTTTTTTTAACCTATCCTTCTCTTTTCCTTTTATTCCTCTAAGAATGGGCTTGGCTCAACTCTCATTGAAATTTCTATCACTGCTACAAAATTTTATATATTTTTTACTTTATCTTCAGTTTTATTTCGTGGCAGTGTAGCTTGCTCAGAGGTCTTGGCACAAGCCGTGTAGTTTTAATCTGACTCATGACCGGTTTTACATCCATTTCATTTCTGTTTCTCACTTGTTTCCGATCAATGTAAACTTGGGAGGTTCTACAAAAGCGAAAATGAATAATAATAACGATAACAATGATAAACTGTATTTATTGGCACCTTTCAAAACTAAATATCAAAGTGATTTGCATGGGGGAAAAAAGCATTTAAACAATTTAGCACTAAAACCAGGCAAATTTAAGTACAGAGAATAAAACTGAGTAAAATACCAAACAATAAAATACGATCTTTAAAAAAAACTGTAAAATTAACAAATAAAACATACTGAAACTGGAAACATAAAACGTTTTGCAAACATGAATGAAAGCCACTTGTTGAAGACTGAAAATGTTCAGCATTAAAAGAGCGGCTGTAAATATTACTCCCCCAAACTGTGTATATTGTGTTGTATTTTCTTCGACCAACAGAAGTCTTTATGTAACACCATGAGATAATATCATTTTACAGTTGACACTGATGTCATTAGAGTTGCTGTTACATCTTCAACCCGCACTTCAAATAGACACTGATCCGCTGCCTGGCTGTAATTATCTGTAAAACTATCATCATTTTCACTACTCTATGATTTAGAGGTTCAGAGAGGGCTTTGTTTGAAGTAGAAATTACCGTTGTGTATTTTTTTTAAATGCGTTTGAACTCGTTGAGATTCTGAGAAACGGGATATATACTCATGTAACCAGCTGCGCATGTGCATTGTGTAGTGGGGTTAATTTCGGCCTCTAGTTCTGTTAGTTTTGAACTCACCCAAAGATCACCAGTGATTTTAAATACCACAGCTGGAGGTATCTACTTTACTTACACTACAAGTAATAATGGCTGCTGAGAGTTCTCCCCTTTACAGCTGTTTCCAAAAGACTGATTCATCAGCAACTGCTTACGGGTAAAAAGACTTTTAGCTTCTCCTTGATTGAAATTTAGATTTTATACTAATTGGTAAGGGAGGGCATCTGGAGTTTTTTTTTATTTTTTATTAAGCACTTGCTCATCTAATATTATCATTGTGTCACTTTGTAATTAGCTCCAAATTGGAGCACTTCTGCTACACTTTTATTCCCAGGATTTATGTAAGAATTGAGCTCAGGCCAAATGCTTCCTCCCAATTATTCTGAAAAGTTAGGTAGGTGAATTTATAACTTATCTGAAAATGTGCAATATTGCCACATATAGTGCAGCTTTTATGCTAAAAGCAGATCATCTGCTTTTATTTCTAGAAGCTTGGTGGATATGGCAACAATGAAAAATCTGAACATGAGGCAGCCCCAACTGTTTCCTTACAACATGAAACAAAAAAGACAGTAGATTTAGAATTTTGATTTTGTTATGTTTTCTTTAGAGAGGTCAGGCAGGTCACATGGGTATCAAACTGCCAGATGAAGCAGGCAGGAAGTCCCGAACACAGACTGTGAAGCAGGTAGACTAAAAACAGGACTGACAAGCAGGCAGATTGAGAGGAGCCTAATCAAAGCGACAGAGGTGGGATTTTGATGACAAGAAGTCCTGATGTATCTGACACAACGGACGATTAAACCTTTACACCCGGCACCACTTTCCGAGAAGACGGTGGAGAGCACTTTTCTATCGTGCTCGCTCGAGTGTTAAATGAGTGGAAGTCTGGAACCTTTTAACACAGAGCCACTGGAGGGGGATCTGGTTGTGTCTGTGTGTTAGGGGGGGGGGGGGCACAATTCCCCCCCAGTCTCATCCTTGCTAACAGATAATGGTTGTCATGTCCTTAGAGCCAAAACAGTTGTTTTGTGCGAAGAAAGACCCCTTGGAGATAAAAACAAATGTCATGGGTACTTCAGACATCATTGTATATGAAGGCCTGTCTAAGTAATGTTACACTGATTAGCAGTGTTAAAGATGGCGGCAAACTGATACGTATTGAAAACCAGATGCAATAAGAGTCCCCTCCTCCCATTAACACCCATTTATATTTTAAGCTAGCATTGGGATTTTATCGATACTGATACTGTTTATGTGTGAAAACATTCAACACTTATTTTGTTATAAATGTTTTTGCAGAAATAAGTTCCAGTTCTTGAGTTTCCTGTATATGAGCCACGTCCATATTTGCAGCATTGCCTACTGTTATGGCTACAACATTGACTCTTACACCTTGATCTTTTTCCTTTCAACTGATGATAATGACTTAGTGATAAGGGCACAGGTCAGAGGTCACATCCCAGTCTCTGCTACTAAAGAGCACCGCAAATATTTACAGTTAAATCTGGCTGAATTCATGTAAACAACGCTTCAGCTCTCTCCTTGCTGCACCATCCTGCCGCCTTAGTTTTGCCTCAGTCGAACATTTTTAAGCAGCTATCATCTCGCTCTGAAAAGTGGTGTTGCTGGTGAGGTACGGTGAGTGGGCGTTGCAGAGGGATCATGCGGAAAGTTATATAGCAACCTTGCTGTTCTGCCCTGCTGCTCTGTGTCCTCTCTGCCTGCCGAGGACCGGGGCCAATGTTTGTTTGTTGGCCATCGGCTCATCATGCAAACTGGAGCAAAGCCCAGAGAGAGGGACAGAACAAAAAGGAAAAAAAAGCAGGTGAGAAAGAGCGAGTGAGGGAGGTGGGTGAGTGACAGAAGTGATGAAGAAAGAAGAGCCATCTGCTGTTGTGATTTTTATGGGCGCTTAAGGTCGATAAAAGCTGGATATCATTATTGATTTATAACATCTAATGCGCAGCAGCTATAGGGGAAGTCTATAAGGAAAAAGTCACATAATATTCTAATTTCTTCTGTGATATCTGCAGTGATGGAAGAAGTACACAGATCCTTTCCTTCAGAAAAAGTAAAAGTACAGAAAAAGTATTAGCTAAATATACTTACGGTATCAAAAGTAAAAGTAGGGGTTCTGCAGTAAAATGTCCCCTGTGCCTGATATCATCATATATGACATTATTAGATCCTTAATACTGGTGTTTTAATGTGTAGGCAGCATTTTACTGCTGTAGTTGGTGGAGGTGGAAAAATATGCTGTTGAGGCTGCAAACTTTAATATTCTGAGTTGCTTTTGAGTTTAAAGTAGTCTTAATCTCTATTTTTGTGGCATTTTCGAACCAGCAGAAAAGCGAGTATAAAAAGAAAAGCAGGATAAAATGCAACGCACTGACATCTGGTGTCAACACACACAACAGTTTAAGCTTCTGCTGGGCCCCTTGCTCCACTAATCCACCACGATATGACCCGCTTCCCCCTTTCTCCTTCTGCCACCCCTCTAACCGCCCCATCTGACACACACTTGGACTTTCCAGTAACTCCTCTGCATCTGTCTAGACTCTCAGGTTGTGTTGTAGAGGAGGGAGGACTTAGTCAGCCCTTTGCCCTTTTCTTGTTTCTTCTTATTTGCGTCTACACTTCAGCTTCAGCAGTGTCCGTCACTGAGTGGACACCAAAGGATCAGGATGGATTAAGCTCTGTGTATCACTGTCTGCATTTGTTTGGGATTCATGGTGAAGGTCACATTAAGGCAGACCAGGCAGTTCATTGGTCTTGGAATGGCCAGACAGGCAGCCAGTTTTGTGTGTGAGAACAGGCTCGTGCAATGCCAGCAAACCAAACTGAAGCAGAAATGTTTTGTCATCAGTTCCTTGACATTTATGTCTTTTTCCTTGAGTTTTAAACCTGTCAACATTATTAAAATTTCATATTAAAAGCAAACTCTATTAGAAGAGTTGGTTGTTATCTAATTAGGGCTTTCGTGCTGGAACGATTAGCATGCTATGCTATGGTGGTGCAACATAACAAACTGTCATCCTTTGACTCTGACTTGCAGTACAGTATATCAGGGCTGCAGCAAAAAATTCTTATTAGTTATTCATTTCGGTTTCTTGAAAGGGAACTCATGGACACATCAAAGTCTGTTTAATTGTCTCAAGTGACCCAAGCTTCTTCTTTTTTTAACCAGCCCACATCCCAGAACTTAAATATTGTACAGTTAATTGACAAGCTACAATGTAGGAATTGTATGCATTTTTCTTGAAAAATGAATTCTACTAATTGATTTCCAAAGATTACTTTTAAAAACATTACGCCAGTTCCAATGTTTAAAATGGCAAAAGGACAGAATGATAGACAGTTTAAACAAAACAATTGGGGCTGTGTGATGACTTTAAGAGCATAAAGACGTCACACTGCAACCGTGCATAAAATGACTTACCTTATAGAAAAGCACACTAATATGTGAGACATTTGGTAATGACTTTCAGTTTGATATATAGAAAGAGTGCAACGGGAAAATCCATTCACTAGCATAAATAACAAATCCATGGTAGTCTTTATCTGTAGTCAGAATTTGTTTATATAGGTGATAGATGGAACAAAGCCTGTTTAATTGTAACATTCATTATTTTATTATCTACTGGAAAAGGGTGCAGGCCTGGGTGAGATATTTAGACATACATCTCTTAGAATAAAGAAAAGGCTGTGCCAGACCCCGCCCCCCATCCCTTGCATGGTTAATGCACTTCTACTACTAGAAATTGAAAATGTTAAAAAAGAGAAAAGAAAACAAGGGAGGTGTTGTGCATTTGACCATGGAATAAGGTATTGATCTGATGAGCAGCAACTCTGTTCCTGTCCTCCTCCTTCTCATCTACCATGCCCCCTCTTAAACTTTATGTCTCAGTGTTTGTTGGAGCGTTGTTACTGTTTTGTAGAGGAACTATACTGTAAAATAATGTTGTCATTCGCTCTGTACCCTTAGACCTCACTGAGTCCCAGGTGCAAAGTGCTTGATGTGATTGTGTTAGCCTGCGCTCTGATGAATTATAGATTAAGCTGCAAACTCCTTCTCTCTTCTCACAGCAACTCAAACCTCTAGTACTGTTATTTTTAAGTTAAACTACTTGCAGCTTCCAATTGCTTTGTACTTAATGCACAAAGCTTTTGGAGCACTTACTGTCTTACTTACTGCAAAATTAGCAGAATGTGGGATGTCTACATCACTGTAGGTCCAGATATCCATTAACACCACCTGCAGCGGATGAAAAATGGTGTGACCTTTTTAAATCCCAAACTCTTTAAATGGTTATCTGACTTTTTCTGTATAAGCAGAGTAAGGATTTGCGGCACAACTTCACCTCCTTCCAGGGTGCACGGGGAGAAGGGCAAAAGCCTGAAGAGCTCAAAACTCCAACATTTGCAGTATACAGAATAAATGTCTGACAAAGTTGTCCTCTATACTACAAGTCTGTCTGTCTGTCTTTTTTTTAAGTTTTGAAAAACGAGTAAACCTTAAGCCGAAATTATGGTCAGCTGTCTTACACTTTGAGCTGTTCCATGGTCCGATTTAGCACATGGCTGCTGTCAAAAGATATGTTATAAGCTGTAGTGAGCTGTAGTGAGAATATTATTGTGGTAGTATTTTACATGTTGTGGCTCAAACTGTGACTAAGACTGTGATCCGCTGCTAAACTAAACTTCGCCACAGAACACAAAAAAACATATTGTCTTCATCGTTAATTAAAATATATATATATATATATGTATGTATGGATTTAAGATTTGAATGGTTGTTTAATGGTGATGTGTTTCATGCATACGAGTGTGTCCAACTTGCTTACACACCACCATCAATTCATATAAGCCAAATCCAGAGTGCTAAATATAAAACATTTACAAGACAGACTCGAACATCTTTCACAATCAAATCTTCAGACCTTTATTCGTCAACAACAACATTCATAAATCTCTGTCAAAAACATTTACTGTGAAATTACTACTGACTTCAGAATAACTACTAATTTAATATTTCAAAATGTATCCAGTACAGAAGAAAAAAGGACTCACTGTCTTAAAATCCTAAAAAATAAAATCCACTGATCAACCACAATAATAACTGATAAATCACAGAAGACCTGTCACACATTTGACAAGTCCGGTATAAACATGCATCTTCTTTTAGTGCTTTCAATAAAAATGCTAAACATTAGCTGCGTGTTTACTTGGATAAAGTGCACGGATGTAATTTGAAGCATGGTGCAACAGCGAACTGACATTTCAGCATTTTAGTGATGCATAATTTAACTTGCCTTTCTTCCCACAGCTTCCCCTTCAATCAAGCGTCCATTAACACCAAGCTGTTGAGACAGCCAAAGAGTGAGAGAAAAGACAAATATGGTCCCATCTAGCGCATTATACTGCTACATGATACAGTATGTGAGGCCGTTGTTTTACTTAGAGTTTTGTTTCTCCTTTTATACTCAGCTGACGTTTCTAGTCAACTTCATTGTCCCAAATGGGCGACAAGAGCTGCAGCAGGCATACAAAATAAACACCCAACGCTACACATAGGTCCAAGAGTAAACAGTAAAAACATAAAATGTGCAGAAACTGACTCAAACTCAATATTTAGAGTATAGAACAGCTTTTCTGAGGCAGGCTTGGCTGCCACAAAGGCGCACACACTGCACAGTAAATGTAAATAGACACACTGAGGCAACATTTCGACAAGAGATACGCATATGTAAATATATCATCTTCTGTATCTTCAACGTGTGCAGTGTCAGCATGTTGGAGATTACACTGAGGTTGATTTTAATTTAAACACTCCAACATGGATGGAAATACTACAGTGATGGAGGTGGCGTCAGCATTTAAACACAGGATCCAACACAGTCGGTCCAACTACTCTAACAACTGCTTTATTACTGACAGTTAAGATGGATGGATACATTTTTGTCTAAATGTAAAAGAAAAATATCTTTAAGAAAACTAAGAACACATGCAATAAAAATGATTTAATAGATGAAATCCGGTATTGAGGATGTGTGTAATATCTCTTTCTTCTTGTGCTGTCAACAAAACAGCTAAACTTGACGACATTGCTATTCAGAGAGCTGAGAACAGCTGTATGACCACCCGTACAAGCCCTCGTTAAAACGGCAAGGAAATGTCACTCTGATTCAAACCCATGCATTCCTTTGCTGTTTCCCTGCGGCACGCTCTATTGGCAGAAAAGGCCAGACAAATAAATGTTTTCTCTCCTTCTTGCATACTTTACAAGATTACAAGAGAAGAGAAATTATGAACCTACTCCCTTGCTTTAATGGTAATTTGAATCGATTTTTGTTTTCCCGAATGTGGCTTCAGCGGCTGGTTGAAAATGGTCGAACTTTTGCATTTATAGCAATTGCCTGTAGTCTGTAAACAAATATTTTATCATACAGACAGGGCAGCATTGTGATCTAGTGGTTAGCACTGTTTGTTCACAGCAAAATGGGTGCAGGTTTGCACTTAGAGGCCAGCTGGAGCCTTTGTATGTGGAGTTTGGATGTTTCTGTCCATGTCTGAGACATGGAGGTGAGGTTACCCCTCCTCTCGTCCAGTGTGTGCTGGGATAGTTTCCAGCCCCCTGTGACCCTACACACAATATTCACAATGGGAATTTGGGATATTGTCAAGTGAGAAATATCTTTACACTCTGTTTTTATACATGAAATTAGCATTGTATACTTAGTGGTAGCACTGCTTTTGCGTTAAATTACCCAAGATTATTATTATTATTATTATTATTTTACTTATATTAGGTGCTCCAGCAATTTTATATTGGAGACTTTAAAAGAACATCAAACACAGGCTGTTTGTTAAAAATCTCAAGCATTATTTTCTCAGACTTGATAAAGCTCCCTCAGAGCCACAAAAGACGTCACTGTAAAGACTCTGTATTTAAATGATACTGTTATTGTTGAGGAGACATGAGCGGCAATCTGAAGCCAGTGTGGGAACAGGAAATCAATATTAACGTGGAGTGCAAACGTAATAACGACTGGACACAGTGTGAATATGACACACACGCTAATCTCAGGTAGGCGACCTTTTAGATGGAGAGATCAGACAGAGAGAGCCTTTCTTTTAGGGTTATGCTTTATATTTCAAAAGAGAGACACATTATAAACAACCCACACATTTTTAATATTGAACCTTTACACCTCCCACTGTATTTTATTATAAAGGCAATCATCCCTTTTCAACTTTTTCTCTCTGTTTTTTTCCTCTTTGTTTCATTCTGCCATCCTTTGAGCCTCCTAGGGGACAGGAAAAAAAAGGCTGCTCTAAAGACAGGTTATAATAATGTCGGCAGTATTAGAGATTACCAGCGGGGACAAGATGATTGTGTAAAACGTACTGCGGTGAGCTATAAAGCACAAAAGTGGAATGGGAAAAAAAATACTGTTAGTGGTAATTGTTGAGAAAATTGCCCCAAAATGCTTCCCATTTATTGTCGGTTCCTCCTAATGTCTGTGCAGCGTGATTCCAAAGCACGATGAGGATAAGTGAGACTTCCTGTAACTTTCAATTCTCTCTTATTAGAGGAGGGTTTCTTCTCATTTCAAGACAATCCTCTGTCAGCACTGTCGTTGTTGTTGAGAGCATGTGCGTACCAGTTTGTGTGTGTGATCCCAGTTCTCAAGCACACTAAGTTCTGCAGCCCCAGCATCTCATCTATGTGATAGTGTTGTGCTTCAGCATGCAATATGAGGCTTATACCAGAATCATAAGCAAGTCCAGCTTGTCACATTAAGCATTTGTACCAATAACACCTGGAGCTATTTATCATGAATTTATTAGCATTTGATCTCAATGAAAAGCTCCCTCTTCTACAGAGGAAAATAGTTAGTGGTATATTACATAAATACACAAATGCACTACATGTTTATGCAGTGTGTTTTATTGTGAAATGTCTGTTTGACCCTGTGATGAGATAAACTCCAGACATTGTGCTAATAATCATTATACTGCAGTTTAGTATAGGAAGAACCCAGAAGTAAATTAAGCCAATCAGCATATGAATAAGATTTTGACAAATGTTTTAAGTAGTTTAGTTTACACAGAATATTGCTGTCAAGATAAATGGGGGTTATTTATTTATTTTGCTCTGTTTTGAATAATCATATCAAGTACCTTCAGTGTTTTGCCAAGATACTTTACTGCTTTATTACAACATCTTATTTTTGTAGTTTTGACCAACATTTCCATCAATTATGATGAATTGTATTCACAATGCTAAGATCTGGGAACACCTAATAAAGTTACTATTACCGATAGGACTGAGGCACAAAACTATGAAAATTAAACCCAAGTTGCAATAAACCATCATTATATATAAGTACTGTACCAATGTTTACAGGTGACAAGGTGAGAGTTAAGAAGCAAAGAGGTAGAAGAAACGTGCATTTAGTACGTTGAAGCCTAATCTCTTTTTGTTTAGAGTAGAGAAAAAGACATATAACTCTGTTTTCACACTATTTGTTATTGCCCCCCTCGGATAGAGCAGTGACCCACTAGAAAAGTATTGACAGGCCCCTCTCAGACAATCCTGGCTGCACTGTGGTAATGTGTGAGCGTATTCACATATCAGACAGAGCGGCTGTATTATATGTGGAGTTACCATGATGTGCCATAAATAACAAAAGGTGTTTGTGTAACATATGAAACATTCTGCCTGTTACACACTTATTTTGAAGTTATAACTCCCGGCACTTGACAAAGATTTGACTCATAAAGTCAAAGTCATAAAGAGTGTACAGTGTCATTTGTCAGACCACCTGCAAGTTCCTTGAAGGTTTCATTCGTCCATGCACTTCATTTGAGCGACCTGCTACATGGTAAAGTTTAAAGATATATCTTGACGTCAAGGACAGTGCTGTTTCCATTTTTAAAGATGGATGTATAAGCGGTCAATAATGTAGTGTCTGCATAGCGGGCCATGAGATGTAGTCTTACAGCAGGTGTTATACCAGGCAATATAGAACCAATTCCTCTGAGCGGACTGACCTTCAACTTGTTTGTCTTTTCCTTTGTGTCAGCAGTCAGAGAATCTCTGTGAAATGAGAAAAGGCATTCGACATCTTGATGAGGGAACCCAAGAGGATATGAGCAGGTATAAAGCACCATATTAAATCTAAAAGAAAAAAAAAAATTCTGTCAATAGCAGCTAACACATCTTTGAAAATAAAACATATTGATTTGGCAAAATGGATCTGATATTGTTCTTCTCAAGGTTTCAGCAGGAGAAGCCTTTTGTACTCTGAGTCGTGGCAAAGCAAAACCTTCCTTCTGAAAAATTTAACAAAGAAAGGGAATTGTACTGTGTGTTGGGAAAGACGAGCATGCTGTCAAGATATCTGACATGACCTTGGCTCTGTGAAAGACACTGTTCTGTCTTTCTTTTTCCTCAGTGGGATTGAATAGAGAAACTCCGAATCGAAAAGTTAGAAGTGAAGAGCGATGTCGGTTTGCACTCCGCGAGGAAAGCACGTCGATAAAGTAAATACAAAATTGTGGCTGTTCAAGGAGATTTGAGTTGTTATTTCTGCTTTCAGTTGGTGCGTAGACAAATGGAGTAACTGCGCTCTGTATGTAGACTCGATTTGTGGTAGAATTGCCTAAGAATGTGAATAGAACGACAGGTCAGGTGATATTTTAAAGAATAATGCTGATTTCACATCAATTGCACATGTGCTGGCCAATGTTTTTAAGTAAATAAATTGATCTTTGTCCATGTTTTGCAGCTGAGGTTCAAATGTTAAACTGAACTCTGGAAGGAGGTTAGGACATTATGACGACACAAATCTGAATTTGCGCAGTTGCCGTAAGAAACTCGGTTCTCCAATCTTGCCAGGACTTGGGTTTAAAATCCTGAATAGGGTAGGGGACGATGGGGACAACAGGTGGTGGCAGAATAGTGAACAGTCTGACTTTTTACAAAAAGCACAAACAGAGCAAAGAGGCAAAGACAATCATCTTATCACTGGGTGAGAATGAAGAAGGCCGGAAACTTTGTTGGGAGGCGGGCCCAAGCGAGTCACAGACTTATCAATTGGTTAGCCTTTTAGTGAACCCACAGGCTGTCAAAGAAAATCCTCATCGTCATCTACTGCAGTATAAAATCACTAGGTTTTGAATGTGCTGCCCGTAGTCAGATGGTACTTGACTAATGCTTTTTATTCCCATTCTCACTCGGTTATTGATTTTTTTGCAGATTCATTTGATGAAAAGTGCAGACCTTTGTGCGCCAATAGTGTTTGTATGTAATTGTTATTCCTCTTTATACTGGCTGCGCAGTGTCAAAGGGAAGACATGGGAATAAACATTCAGAATTAGCCCCCCAAAAATTGGGTATTTGCTAAAGCAGAGTCTTTTAAGTACAACTTTTCCCCTTTGTGCTTTTGCTGAATATTGTTATACTTTGGCAGAATTTATCATGTTTGTCCCCACAAACACACACATAATACGCTTACGTACACAGACTGGAACGGCCACAGCGCAGTGACATTTGACCCACCAATTGTAAATAACAGGAGTGGAAGTGCGACAGGGCTAATGGGGATTAAGTTAGACGAAGCACCTTGACCTCACTGTCTCACCTGCTAGCTCATATAGTCAAATTAGAGGCTGAAATAATAAGTAATGTTACCTGAGACATGCATTTGGAAGAGAAAAACACCTTTTACACATATAGAACAAACGTTCTTTTGTGTTTGTGTGTTAGAGAGTGTGGATTAGTGGGAGGATGTTCATTTCAGCAACTTGCAGCAATTTTGAGACGGTTTGTCTGTTGCTAAGGAAGCAGCCATTCAACCCTGACTACTTTGTGTAATAGGCTAGTGTATCTCTGTCTAGCCTTGTGTTTCGCTCTTCCTCCTGCCTTTTCTCTTTATTCTTTCTATCTGAAAAGCCTGTTTCTCTCTTTCTGTACGTTTCTTTCTGTACGCTCTCTCTCTCTGTGTCTCTGCCCTGTCCTTCCTCGCCTCGTCTTTCCTCTCACTCTCCACCACCTGGCGTCTCCCAGAGAGTGCGCTGATGACTCAGGGGAGTCTGTGTGTGTGTGTGTGTGTGTGTGTGTGTGTGTGTGTGTGTGTGTGTGCTGGAGGGGAGGAAATTCAGGGAATCATGGTCATTTTCCCTCGTCCTCCCGCATGATGGATTACCAGGCTGGGGAGAGACCTCACAGAGCCTGAACATTACTGTACCATGAGTCCACAAAGCCTTTTTACAAACTTTTCAACAAAGAGAAATACCAATGTATAAAGGCTTATATAAGCCTGTATACAGTCTATATGTATGCATCTGTCTACTCCTTGCCTTGGTTAGCTCATTAGATGCTTTGTTATCTAGGGACTACTGTATGAACCTGCAAGTTAAATGTTGCATTATCCCACAGAAAGAATAGTCCTGATACAAATAATCCTGCCTTCTGCCATAGTGCCGTGTCAGCAGAATTTGTAAATAGTTGTCAAACAAACGCAAGATTTGTCTTTCATGCATACACTTTTTTTCTGGTTGTAACACTGTGGTCAGCACAACCTTGGGTCACATAGGTCCACCTGAGTGTTGATTACCACTGGGACCACAAAACAGCTAGCAATCTCCTGAGCTGTATTGTTTATTCTCTAAACCAAATAAGAACCATATAGTCATTTAGGTTTTAGAATGTCTAAGTCTTATAAAATTGTATAATTGCTTTCTAAATGTAATATGTTTTCTGCTGAAACAGATCAATGGGGGGTCAATCCTAAGTATAAAGGCCATCAGTTATTGAGAAAAGGGCATTTTGTTTCTAATGACTTGAAATCAGCAAAGCACATTTTAAGTTAATTTAAGATGAAGACTGCTTCCTATTTCCTTACAGTAATCCCATTTCCCTGAGCTGAGTACTGTACATTCATCTGCGAGATCTTCATTTGTGGTAAATGTGCACTGGGGAGAAGGAGGTTCACATGCTGTGTACTGTACTCAGTGGGATATTGCCATTTTCCTCCCCCTCCCATCATATGTATGACCTTTAAAACGTTACAGAATAGAGGGCAGCTTCTGTTGGGGTTTAATTATAAACTGACCCGAGGTCACATCATATCACAGGGGGCTCTTGCATATTACTCAAGGATTTTGGAGCCATGACGCCCTGTTGCCGGGCTACTGCGAGTGGGCAGATGATGAAGCAAAGCAGCACAACTAAGAGGCAAAGGACAGTAACATGCCATTTTTCAAAAGTGCTTTAAGTCAGACCAATATATTAAATATGATCTGTGATATGTGCTGTGTAGTATTTCGGTTTTCATTGACGTTTTTGGCATGTGGCTTAAAATAAGGTACCAAGCTACAAAGATTAACTAATTCACTCTAATCCCCTTATGATCAAATCAGTTCTGATCCTCTAAATCCAAAACAAAGATATTCATTCAAATCTCTTATAATCCACTGTAGCAAACTTTCTGCAAACGAAACATTAGTATTGTGTTTGAAAGAGGGTTTAACTTAGTTTTGATTAAATTTTTTCCGGAGATTGGTTTTCATTATAATTTCATGATTAAAGCTAATTGGACTGGTTATTAGAAGTTTCAGGGTTGTCGCAGCTATAAAACAACTTGTACACTGGAAAGTAATGTCAAGTCATTAATACAGGGATTAAAGTAGTGATTTGTGCACGTTAGTACTTAGCATAAATGAAATTGATCTCTCCCAATATCACATCCTTAGTCGGCACCAGATGGCAAGTACACTTGACCAAAGTGTGCCAATTCTGTATTTGAAAGATTCTCTTGAATGTGATTGTGGTGTTGTTTTGTCTGCTCCTACTGTCCCCACATGGGCTTCTAGCTGTACAGGTGGTATGGCGGCGGATTTACCCCTCCAAAAAACAATGGGTCTGTGATTTCACACGTAAGTAAACAAAAGTAAGCTTCTCAATACTAGCTGACGAACATCAGTGTTGTTGGCTGAAATGGTGGCTGTCGCTTGCAATTTGATCAGCTTGTTGTTAGCTTTGATTAGCTAATTAGTGGACGCTAACACTTTGAGACGTCAACATTGGACTTTTTGGCTGCTTAGCTTACATACGTATTTTCAAACTGGAGGTTTTTTCACCAAGTAACAGGCGTAAAGCTGTCTTGGATAACACATTTGGTTGGGGTCGCTGGAGTGTAAACCCAAACCAAACAAAGAGCAGAACAGAGCTGCTAGCGTTACTATAAATAGTATATATACTATATATGCTAAACTCTGACATAGTAGCATCTTGGCTCCCACACAGTAGATGTTCCAGTCCAGACATAGTATAACTAATGATATGCTCCTTGGTTTTAAAGTAAAGTACTACTGTAGGTCGTAAGTTAGCTGGACATGCTAACATACTAACATTAGCAACTTAAGGTAGAGTTGAAACCATGTTCTGTGTCATAAATTGTTTGCTTCTAAACAAGTAAATGCTCACCTTAAGATGTGCTATAGCCATAATTCTGTTTTGTTTGGGATTTCTTTGGCCATAAATTGGTATAATTTCCTGTGTGCACAGTTTCGAACATATTGAGACAAGAGCAGGCAGATGGTTGCAAAGTTATTTCTCATGGCATCCTGATCACATTCCAAGACTCCAACCCTACAGGGACCAGTGCTCTAATTTCCTACGTAGAGCGTAATAACATGAAGTTCTTCAACAACCACTTACCAGGTGTAAAACTGGCTGGAAAACATAATGATATGCTTGTGAATTATTTATTGAATCACATTTGGTGCATTTACATATCAAACTGCAAAGCACAGGAATGTGTAGCCGACTGTGACGAGAAGCAAGAAGCGAGGTTCATATTTTTTATTTAGAGCTTCTTTTTGTGTATTGATATTTACTTTCAACATTCAGGTTATATCTGTGTTTCACTTGATGCTTCCCTGCCGGCTACTAACAAGAAATTATTAAAGCTCTGTTAGTGCTATAATATTTGTGATATGCAGCATGAGAGCCCTCTTCCTCTCTTTTGTCAGTGCTATAGGACAGGAAATCTGGACCCGATTTTCAAGGTCTACTACCGACGGGGAATAGTGACATTTATCTTAAAATAACCTTTTGTCAAATGGCCTTCAGTATCTCACAGCGGTGGCTGAGTCCTATTTGGCTTATCATATAGAGGGGGTATAATGAGGACAGGAAAGTCGGAAGCTTAAGGAGACACCTTAAAAAACCACAAAGCACCAGTGGTATTGAAGCAGCCGCTCTCTGTAACAAATAGAAGCCAGGGTGCGTGCAAGGATAATGGTTGGTTACTAACAATAGCAAAATTTTATTAATTTTAAAACACTGAAAATGTTAAATGTAAGCTTATTTTTCTCATTTTTCTTCTAGTGCTTCTTGTAGTCTCAAAATGTGTCAGTTCTTCCATTAACAAGATTTCTTCAACAATTCACAGCCAGAGGTCTTGTGTCAGAGGAGCTATTTTTTCCCTGTTTGTCATACTAGCTCTTTTACAAGCTTCTAATGGCATTTTAACTAAATATAATCACTTCAGAATACAATTTCTTTAGAAGAATTACAGAGATAAAGCACCGTACAGCTCAGCGGGACATTATATCTTAAAGTAGGATTTTGTTGTAGCACTTCACACATATTTTCAGACATTTCTACCTACATTTTTAATATTTTGAAAGACTCTGAGTTTGGAGTTTGCTGTTTTCCCATAAACTTCTGTATTTACCTCGATGAAAAGAATCTGGCACATGTATTCCCTGATTGTCTATTAATGTGTGTATTTTGAGGTGGATCACTTTTTCAGAAGAGCCTTAATGTCTATGTGCTCTCTACAGTAAAAGCTCTCTACGGCATTCAATCATTTCTCCTTCCCTACCTCCTTTTATTCATTCTTTCTTTCCCTCCGACCTCCAGCTAAGCTTTCTGCTCTTCCCCGCATGGATAACATTTTCTTCCACCACAGCCTCCACCACTGCGTCGGTAAACTAGTGCTGACAGCTGGAGTTCAAACTCCAGCAGCGGCACTTGACTGAACAATCCTCCAGGAGAGCTTCAGCAGCCAAATGTAACAGCCAGCCGAAACAATTCCATCATCTCACGAGGAGTCGTAGTTGAAATACAAAACATTACAGTACAGTAGTTCTTGTGTGCCGCTTGTTGCGGAGACCTCCAAACGAATTGGATCAGAAGGGGACATTCCCTTTGGAGCGGCAGCACATCAGTCCAAGACAGGGGAGATGTGCTCGCCTGTCAAGGACTGAAATACGTCCAGCCCTGCCTCTGTGCGGTATAGAGCGGTTGTATGAGGTGGTTAACGGTTCAGCAGACATATTTGAGATTAAACACTCCAGTGGGTTGATTATCTTTTCATGAGTGAAGGCGAAGCTCACACACTAACCTACGGTGCTGCCATCATGCTGGATGACTTTCCTCTTCCTTATTCCTTATCTACAACAGTGGGGTTGGACACGATGACATGATCACCTGCGCAATATAACGCAGCCCAAGACAATAGCCCATCGATAATTACTTTTTTTTTTGAGACAGTGGCAGAGAGGTGTTGATTGAAGTTGATTGCTTTTAGGATCAAATGTATTTGTTCCTTGTTCCCTTTTTTTCCCTATACAGTAATAACCAAACCAGGGCACCTTTGTTGATATATTTTCGTGGTTGCAGGACTTTAATATGGACAGACCCCAGGTTTAAATGTATTTTGTCTGTAAAATAGCTAACAATTAAGTTATTTTTTTTGTTAATCTTCCATCACAGCAGCATGTTTTTTGCTAGTATTTAATCTCCAAACTCTCAGAGAAGGCACAGATTTTTGTAATAGCATTTGTTGTTGTGTTGTAAAGCTCCTGTGAGTGTCTTTCTATTGGAACATTATATTTTGTCTCTGCTGCATTTTTTTAGGCATAAATGATCAATTTATCGTTATAGACTCTGTAATAAAGTAATAAAATGAATGACGGACAATTTGTTCCATTTTGTTATTATGTTCTGTAGAGTGTGTGTTTACCCTCTAAACTCAAGGAAGTTAAGAAACTGTAGACTTTATCTGACAAGGAAGATACAGTTTGGGTATATGTTGAGAAAATGCTAAAGACCTAAAAGCCCAGATGTGACGTCATTTGTCAGAAGAGCGAAACATCACCATGTTTTAAGTGATTATCAGTATGATAATCTGACAGCATTGACAGATAATATTATAAATATTGATAAATTGAGGAAACTTATTACCTCATATTTAGCAAAGAGTCCTGTACACTGTTGATCATTTATTTTATTATCAGTGTTTTGTACCTCGGACCTCAGATCAGGTAAAATGTCTCCAACAGCTGACACACAATCCTTTCTTATGGCTACCATAATGGGTACCACTACTGTATGACATGAACCTGTAAACTATCATCGTTGGCGATCTCTGTCATTTAACATCAGAAAGATGATCGCATTGAAACAGACTTTATGTGCATCACAATTCAGGATACAATAAAACGATCACTGACATTGTAAAGTGATGGCTTCACTGTAAATACAACCAGACTCCACCAACCTTACTCCATAATTTAAGATTACGTTTATAAAAGTGTCTTTGACATTTTACAGAATGCTGTGTAGAAGCCGATCCCAGCTACAAGAGGCGTTCACAGGGCACAATCCCAATATTGGTCTGAAAAATCGCAATTAGATTTTTTACCATTCTAACCATATGTGAAGCTGTGAGCAAAACACATAATTGTAATATTATACAACATCAGTGCAGATGTGGTAGCTCTGCCTGTGTAGCCTTAATGACACGAGGTCCTCTCGGAAATAATAGCATGTGACAACAGCTGCCAGTGCATATGGATAATCTGCATAGTATCATATATATATATATATATATATATATATATATATATAATTTTGAGACACTTATTTTTATTTTGAATACATAACTACATTTTTCAGACTTCAAAATTAAAAATTTTTTTTCACCTTCTTTTTTTTTTTTTCAGTTCTTCCTTCTCCCCCTGTTGTGGCGTGTGTGTGGGGGGGGGGGGGGGGGCGTGGCAGAGCC